>OZ024786.1:15322136-15419636 GCA_964017065.1 Haliclona indistincta | reverse complement strand
AGAGAGGGAGGGGAGAGGGAGAGAGAGAAGGAGGAGGAGGAGGAGAGAGGGGAGAGTGTTATTATATGAAGCAGTATATTCCTCCATTAAGCACCTGGTGTCCAAGGTTCTCTGCCTCTCCCTTGGCTGCAATAGCCATTGGTCCGACTCCATTCTTGATGTCTCCGACACACTGCAGCATCTGTTCCTGGAATCCTTGAAGTGAGGTGGATGCATTAGGCGCCAAGCTCTGGTTCATGGCAGCTAGCACAGCCTGGTCAAGCTGATTAACAGTCTCATTAATGGTGTCAATAGCTGAATCGCACTCCTTCTGTCCCGGACACTTCTCACGGATCGACAATATGAGACTTTTAACAGAATCAGTGACAGCTTTAGAGTGAGCAGCTAGTAGTTGCCACATGCTGGCATCCTTGGGGTCCACAGCGAGACTCTTAGCAGACGCTAGCAGACTAGACGATGACTTGTTCACATTATGACCGGCCTACACATAATCATGAAAATTATAACATCTCTATTATCTATTATTTAACTATTAGACCATACCACGTGACTTTCGACCAATCAGATCGCTCAAAAAGTGTGCATTAAATAGCTTAATGCACACTTTTATTAATGCACCTCGTAGATTAAGTTCTTAATGCACACTTTTATTAACGCGCACTTGAACAAAATAGCAAGCACTCGGTCGGAAAGTCACCTGGTATGGTCTAAAACGTTTAGACCACACTAGGCGGTGCATTACGCGATATAAAGCACTCGGGCGTGCTCAATAACGGTCTCGAACGCGTGATAATGCACTCGCCTTCGGCTCGTGCATTATCAACGCGTTCTCGACCGTAATTGACCCCACCCTCGTGCATTATATCGCGTAATGCACCGCCTAGTGTGGTCTAAATATTACTTAATAAGACGAAAGGGACATGACAGAAGCTATAGTGTGTTCTATTAATAGAAAGGGACATGACAGAAGCTATAGTGTGTTCTATTAATAGAAAGGGACATGACAGAAGCTATAGTGTGTTCTATTAATAGAAAGGGACATGACAGAAGCTATAGTGTGTTCTATTAATAGTAACACATCATAATACTGTATATCATACGAGTATGCCCCTGCTATCACTCACTCTAATGATGGGCTCCTGTGCCTGGCGAGCCTGAGCGCTGATCTTTGCTGGAGTGCTAGCAAACTGAGGCGATGACACGAATGTCACGAGTGCATCCACTGCTTCAGTAAGTGGCTTGGTGGTGTGAGCACATGCTGTGCGGTTCTCAGGGGTCACATTAGCAGCTAGTACCTGCAGTGGGCGTGGTCATACAGTCACGTGATCAACATGGGTGTGGTCAGACCTTAATGTTCTTCACGAGAGCGGCAGTAGCAGAAGCGACGTCCTTGGCAGCTTGCATAAAATGTTTCTTGGCAACAGGATTACTGGTCTTGCTAGAGGCTTGCTTGCAGGCATGACACAACGTGCTGGTGTGCTTAGCAATGATGGTAGCAGCTGCCAATACCTGTAGTAATAACCAGTAATAACCAGTACTGTGATATAGAGGACCAGTGGTACAGAGGACCAGTGGTACAGAGGACCAGTGGTACAGAGGACCAGTGGTACAGAGGACCAGTGGTACAGAGAACCAGTGGTACAGAGGACCAGTGGTACAGAGAACCAGTGGTATAAACAGTGGTATAGAGGACCAGTGGTATAGTGGACCAGTGGTACAGAGAACCAGTGGTATAGAAGACCAGTGGTATAGTGGACCAGTGGTACAGAGAACCAGTGGTATAGTGGACCAGTGGTATAGAGAACCAGTGGTATAGTGGACCAGTGGTATAGTGGACCAGTGGTATAGTGGACCAGTGGTACAGAGGACCAGTGGTATAGTGGACCAGTGGTATAGAGGACCAGTGGTATAGTGGACCAGTGGTATAGTGGACCAGTGGTACAGAAGACCAGTGGTATAGTGGACCAGTGGTATAGTGGACCAGTGGTACAGTGGACCAGTGGTACAGAGGACCAGTGGTATAAAGGACCATTTCGTACCTGTTCTTGCGTAGAGGATGGTGACAGTAGGGTCTGGCAGGCAGCAGATATCGCCTGGTGAGCTCGTGCAAACTTGGTCTGATCCACTAGTCCAGGTACAGCTGCAACACTGCTGGGATCAGCCACGCCTATTAGATACGCAGCCTGTAGTCACGGTAACACAACACTAGTAAAAAGATGCTCATCAACATGGCTGACCTGGGCAGCAGCCTCAGTGATCTGGCACACAGCTTGAGAGGTCTTACCAACAGCCACACCAAACTCATCAAACTGGCCCTTCTTGGCATGAGCAGTGATCTGAGAGCCGGCTTCACCAAGCACCTTTAGAGAGGGAGGAAGGGAGGGAGGGAGAGAGGGAGAGAGGGAGGGAGGGAGAGAGGGAGAGTGATTGAATGAGAGAGAGAGAGAGAGTGTGTGTGTGTGTGTGTGTGTGTGTGTGTGTGTGTGTGTGGGTGAGTTGGTACCATTGCTTTCTCAGCGACCACGTCCAGGCAGTCAAAGTAAGACAGCTCATTGACTGGTTCATTAGGATTGTCCAATACTGGTGCAACAGCCTGCAGAGTTAACATCATAACTATATTTAGTAACATGTGCTATATATAGTAACACACCTCAATGTTACGGAGGGCGTTGTCACACTCTCTCTGGCCCGGTCCAGCGGAGGAGCACAGGTTGAGCAGAGCATTAATGGAGTCAGTGACACTACGTGCGGCAGCTGCTAGTCTGTTCTGTACATTAGGAGCATTAGGATCGACAGAGAGGCCCTTGGCAGCAAGCAAGAGATTGCTGGAAGACATTGATACATTACGCAGTGTTCCAATCATGTCATCGCGGCTCTGTCTGTCCTTGGTAGCGCCAGCAAGGGTCATTCCAGCTCTCAACAGCTCTTCAAAGTTACCAGAAAAGTTTGTGGTTGTGACAGCTTGTTGATCAGGTGTGCTGCGAGCGGAGGTCACGACCTCTGAGCTAGCTACGTTGAGAGCAGCTGCATTAGTGCTAAGATTAGACTGCAGCATCTGGAATGTTTGACCAGTGGCTGGAGGAAACTAGAGAGGGAGGGAGGGAGAGAGGGAGGGAGGGAGGAAGGGTGAAAGAGAGGGAGGAAGGGAGAGAGAAAGAGAGGGAGAGAGAGAATGTAAATTGAGCAGAAACAAGTGTCTGTACAGAAACAGCTGTGTGATCGTGAAGCTAAGTCTAACAAAACTAGGCAATCCAACATAGAGCTATCACACTTGCATGCTTCATAGCGTCAGAATAGCCAGTGATATGGTGGTCTGTACCTTTCCACTCTGTAGTCCAAGAGATGCCTGAGCTATCACTTTAATAGCCTGGTCATACTCAATGATGCCAGGAAGGCAGTTCACTACCCTATTGAGAGCTTGAGACACAGCTTTAGCTGCCTGGGCTAGACGCATCTGCTTGTTAGGTGTGTTGGGGTCCTGCACCACTTGCTTGGCTTCTGATATTAGTGCAACGCTCTGCTCCATAACCTAGAGAGAGAGGGAGGGGGAGAGGGAGGGAGGGAGAGAGGGAGAGAGAGAGAGAGAGGGAGAGAGAGAGAGAGAGAGAGAGAGAGAGAGAGAGAGAGAGAGAGAGAGAGGGAGAGAGAGAGAGAGGGTGAGTGAGCGAGTGAGTGGTCTATACCTGTTGTGCGGTCACTATAATGTATTCTTGGGTCTGAGGGCTCTTGGTGTATGCTGCCACACCCCTCACAGCTGAAGCCAGCACTCTCAGTGCGTTGGCAGTATCTCTAGCAGCTATCCCGGTGTAGTTCTCATTGCCCTGGTTAGCAGCTGTTAGCAGCTGAGCCATGGAGGATCCTACTGTCTTAGAGGTAGCTCCAAGCTCCATGGAACATGTCTCAATGGTCTGTCCTGGTAGAGGGAGGAGCTTGCGCTCCTGCGCATCTCGTTTAGCCTCGGCCAGTTCCTTAGCTAGCCCACGGATGACATCCATAGCACTGTCTACCTCGAGAGAACCACACACCTCTGAAGCCTGAGAGAGAGAGAGAGAGAGAGAGAGAGAGAGAGAGAGAGAGAGAGAGGATAAAGAGACAGCTAGCAGTCCTCAATACCTTCACGGTGGCAGCTCTTAGCTCAGCTAGTGAGGCAGCTGTTGCTTTAGCGAAGTTGCCCAGCTGTAGGGCAGCGGCCTGGTCACCCACTGTGGGTACAGCAGCCTTTGCTGCAGCAACCATCTTACCAGCAGGCTATAGAGAGAGAGAGAGAGACGATGATACAATAACACTCACTCACTGACTCACTCACTCACTCACTCACTCACTCACTCACTCATACACTCACTCACTCACTCACTCACTCACTCACTCATACACTCACTCACTCACTCACTCACTCACTCACTCACTCACACACTCACTCACTCACTCACTCACACACTCACACACTCACACACTCACTCACACACTCACTCACTCACTCACACACTCACACACTCACTCACTCACTCACTCACTCACTCACTCACTCACTCACTCACTCACTCATACACTCACTCACTCACTCACTCACTCACTCACTCATACACTCACTCACTCACTCACTCACTCACTCACTCACTCATACACTCACTCACTCACTCACTCACTCACTCACTCACTCACTCATACACTCACTCACTCAATCACACACTCACACACTCACTCACACACTCACTCACTCACTCACTCACTCACACACACACACTCACTCACTCACTCACTCACCCACCCACTCACTCACCCACTCACTCACTCACTCACTCACTCACTCACTCACTCACACACTCACTCACTCACTCACTCACACACACTCACTCACTCACACACACTCACTCACTCACTCACTCACACACACACACACTCACACACTCACTCACTCACACACACACTCACTCACTCACACACACACTCACTCACCGGAATCATGGCTTGAGATGAGTTGATGAGACCCAGCTGTGCTGATGGGTTGTCCTGGCTGGTCATGCTCGATCTCACTGCCTGTACTAGATTAGATATCTGTTCAGCAACTGACTTGCAGTACGCCATGAGCTGTGACTGGCTCGCGTCATTCCTAACAAGAGGATACATTAATACAGTATAGCGGCATATGACAGACCTGTTTGATGCGCCTGCTCCCTGGGCAGCTGCTATGAGCTGGGTAGATACAGCAGCTGTCTGCTTGGCGGCTAGTTCTAGCTTCTTGATAGCCTTCTTCTTGAGAGCGCTGGAGGCAGCTGCATTAGTAGCTGCCCGGAGGTTCTCTGCGGCTAGTCTCAGCGCCTCCTGGGCAGCATGGTCGTTGGGGTTCTTGGCCGCCATCTTGGCAGCTTCTACCATCCTTGAGGTAGCATCAGCCAGTGACTTGGCAGCGTCCAGCAAGCGGCGACGAGCGTCAGGATCGGTCTCAGCCTCAGCCTCTAGCTTGATAGCATTCACTAGAGCACTTGTAGCCTCGGCTAGGATCTTGGCTTGCTTCACCATCTCCTGGGCGTTACCCATAGCCCTGTGGGGTGTGGTTAGTAACCATAGTAACAACTGCTAGTACACAGAGTGTAGTTCACATGTACATCAAAGTACCTGTGCTACTGATATATTGATGCTGTGTCACCTTCATGCACTGATGTGTTCAGTCTCTGTAGTCACTGTTGTCTTTATTCACACGATGGAGGATGATCAGAGACTGAACACATTAGTGAATGGAGGTGACACTCTATACTTCAGCATCACAAGAAGCCTGTCTAGTAGTTACTGCTCACCCAAACAGCTGATCAGTGGCTACTAGGATCGCCTCACATGCCTCATCATATTGTGAGAAGTTACTCATCTGCACTCCTTCCTTGATCTGCTCTATTAAACTGTTCAATGCCTCAGTGACGGCTGTAGCAGCAGCTCCTAGATCCCTCAGAGCATCATCATCGCCACATGCTGCCTGAGCCGCCAGCACTATCTTCTCCACAGCCGCAGCCACTAGCTTGCATGCCTCAATCAGCTGCTCCTGACAGAGAGGGCTGTCGATACATGGAGCCAGCACCTTGGTACAGGCAATGAGGGCTTGAGTAGCTAGTGCTGTCTGTTTGGCAGCAACGATGACCTGGAGAGGAGAGAGAGAGAGAGAGAGAGAGAGAGAGAGAGAGAGAGAGAGAGAGAGAGAGAGAGAGGGAGAGAGAGGGAGAGAGAGAGAGAGAGAGAGAGAGAGAGGGAGAGAGAGGGAGAGAGAGGAGAGAGAGATGATATCATTATTACCCTGACATTACGATACTAGCTATGAAGGATATTGGAGGTCAAAACTTGGACAGTACATAATATGAAGTATAAAGTTAATTTTGAAGAAAGCGCCAAACTTTTCCATCCATTATGGTCTACTCACTGACCTGGTTCTGCAGAGCCTGGTCATCACATTTGGCGGCAACATTACGTGCATTGGTCACTAGAGCAGCTGTAGCACTGGCCACTGCCTTAGCCATGGTGACCAGAGCCTCTTGTGTCCTGATGTCCACCTCAGCATCTCCTGCCAGCATCAGCAGCTGTCCTCCTGTGGTACCCATCTCACCAGCTGCTGTCTGAAGCTGAGGACGATTCTATGAAGAGAGAGAGAGAGAGAGAGAGAGAGAGAGTGAGTGAGTGAGTGTGCGAGTGTGTGTGTGTGTGTGTGTGTGTGTGAGTGAGGTAGTGAGTGAGTGAGTGTGTTACCTCCAGTGATTCTGGTTGAGCTGCATTGAGCAGGTTGGCAGTGGCAGCAGCAAGGGCCCTGGCTGCATCAAGGAGTCCATTGCTGTCAGAATCATTTGAACTGAGAGCTGCCAGCATCCTCACAGCTTTAGCTAGCTCTGTCAGGTTAGTAGAGCTGCAGGATAGAGGGGTGTGGTCAGGTGAGAGGGGCGTGGTCATATCTACTCACATGGTAGTGACGGCAGAGCCCACAGCTGTGTAGTTGATCTCCTCTGGCTCCACCCCAGTCTGAGTGATCACTGATGCAGCTGATGCCAGCATGGCAGCCATTGCTGAGCTGACGTTCTGACGAGACACATCCAGTGTGGTCTGCTTCCAACGTTGAGACGCCTGCACACAAGAATAGATCAATAGAGCCAGGACACTTGTGCACTCAGCAGTGTCTAGCTGCCTCACAGAGGGTCACTGGTAGAGCCAGGACACCTGTGCACTAAGCAGTGTCTAGCTGCCTCACAGAGGGTCACTGGTAGAGCCAGGACACCTGTGCACTAAGCAGTGTCTAGCTGCCTCACAGAGGGTCACTGGTAG
This sequence comes from Haliclona indistincta, assembly GCA_964017065.1. Classification (NCBI taxonomy): domain Eukaryota; kingdom Metazoa; phylum Porifera; class Demospongiae; order Haplosclerida; family Chalinidae; genus Haliclona; species Haliclona indistincta. Next base: position 15,412,340 of record OZ024786.1, on the reverse strand, counting down.
AGCCAGGACACCTGTGCACTAAGCAGTGTCTAGCTGCCTCACAGAGGGTCACTGGTAGAGCCAGGACACCTGTGCACTAAGCAGTGTCTAGCTGCCTCACAGAGGGTCACTGGTAGAGCCAGGACACCTGTGCACTAAGCAGTGTCTAGCTGCCTCACAGAGGGTCACTGGTAGAGCCAGGACACCTGTGCACTAAGCAGTGTCTAGCTGCCTCACAGAGGGTCACTGGTAGAGCCAGGACACCTGTGCAGTGTCTAGTTGGGTCACTTACACTATCCTCTCCCAGCACTGGTATCTCAGCGGCTGAGTACAGGTCTCCAGTAACACAGCTAACAGTCTCTAGTCCTCCTCTGATGTGGTCGGCTAGGTTCTGCTGTGCCATCATCAGCTGTGGATTCTGTGCCTCACTGAGGGCGCCATGACGCACTCCACCAGCTCCCATCATCATACCATGCTGTGCATGAGCTCCACCCATCTGCATACCAGCCCCGCCCTCTTGTGCCTCGCCCATCTTGCCTTGCATAGCCATACTACTCATACCAGCGTGGCCCACATTACTGGGATGGTAGGTAGTGGTGGTAGCTCTAGAGAGAGAGAGAGAGAGAAAGAGAGAGAGTGAGAGTGAGTGGGTGAGTGAGTGAGTGAGTGAGTGAGTGAGTGAGTGAGTGAGTGGGTAAGGTCCTCACTTCTTGGCATCTATATCAACCTCCATGATGACAGGTTCCTCCTCATCGTCCTGTAGGTCCATGTGGTGAGGGTTGGTCTTCTTCATGATGATATCAATGTATGCAGCAATGAGCTGTGAGATGGTCTCTCCTTCAGTGGTCTGGACCGAGTAGAATGACTCAGAATAGTCACCGAAATCCTGAGAAGAAATAGGAGAGGGAGGGGGAGGGAGGGAGGGAGAGAGGGAGAGAGAGAGGAGAGAGAAAGAGGGGGAGAGAGATATGTAACATTCACATGGGCAGTGTGGAGAAAGGGGGGACAGATGAAGAGAGACAGAGTGAGTAAGATGATGGTAAGTGCTGCGTACCAGTGTGAATGAGTTAGGTGAGGCAGCCCATCGCCTCACAGTCGTCAGCGGCCATGTCTTCAACACCTCCTTGGTAGTCTCGTCCACTCTCATCACACTCTCTCTCGTGATGCCCAGCAGACGGGGGACCAGTTTGTTACGACCGCGCATCTTCTCCTGTAGATTAGTGGGCGGAGTCAACAATACATTCATAGTGGGACTCCTCTAATCTGGACACCATAGTCTTGATTAGTTAGACTCCTCCCCAGGCCACACCCCTCTCATTATTAGCAATCACGGCTTGAGGGCCTGGCAACACTTGCGACAGCTTTTGTCGCAACTATCCCACAAAATCGTGTGGGCCGCGAGCAGGTTACAGCGCACACAATCCATCAAGCGCTTTTGCTTGATGTACAACATGACTTATACCAAGGCTGTTCAAGCTGCATAAATCATTGTTTCGCTCTGTTGTGGGTCAGTAGTACCTTGCCAACAACCAGTGAGACAAAGGCTTATGTTAGTACAACGGTATTGGGATGGGTGGGGCGTCATGTAACCATTAGTGTTCCACCGATACCAGTATTGGTATCGGTATCGGTGCCGATACTGTAGATTTTGACGGTACCGGTATCGCAAAGAGAAACCTCGAGTACGTTAATTTATTCATAATGGGGCGTGTCAATTGACTGCACATGTTCGATCGATCTACAATGGCAGAACCTCGGGCAGAACGAAGAAGAAGCGGTGTGTGGAAACATTTCGTAGTGGATACAGTCGACATCACTAAGGCAAATTGCCTTCACTGCCAGGAGAGCTTGAGCAGGGGAGGAAAAACGACCAAAACGTTTGGCACGAGTAATTTGCGTAAGCACTTAGCCCGTTCCCACGCTGCTGAACATGCTTCGCTTGTTGAAGAAGAGTCTATTGCTCAAGGGCAACCTACAATTTCTACAGTGATCGAAAAGAAGACCCCCTATCCTTTTGATCATCCCAGAGCTAGGTAACTGACTAGACTTATTGGTGAACTAATCGCTGTCGACAATGAAGCCTTCAACATCGTGAACAGAATCGGTTTTAAGCGTCTGATGGCTGCTGTTGAACCAAGGTACACTATTCCGTCTGACAAATACTTCTCAGATACCTTGATACCCGACATGTATGAAAAGGTTAAAGGAAAACTGCTAACTGCTGCTGCTGGGCAAATCTCTACAGCAAAACGAAACCGCTTGGCTCCAGTGAATGTTGAAAGGCTACTTTTCCTACATGAAAACCTGAGACTGCTTAATTTTGATTATTAATCACTTTTATTTCAACTGGTGATACTAACCCATCCTGTAAATATTGTGATTTGATTATTATAATTCCTCTTATATTCAAATTTAAACTAATTCGGTATCGGTATCGGCTATTTTTACTCAGTCTAATTATCGGTATCGAAAGTATCGGCTAAATGTGGTATCGGTGGAACACTAGTAACCATAGATAAAAGAAATTTTCTCGGGTAATAGTTTTTGTCGTGAGTATAACCAGGCCTCGAACCTCAATTGTTAGGGGTGTGGTTTGGGGAGGAGGCTAAAGTTTCACTGCAAATAATAATTAGCCACGCCCTTAAACATAAACCCCACTTCAAGAACTGACCTTTACGAGAAAGAATGTGACTCCGTAGGTGCGTAATGACCGACACAACTGAATGTAACGAAACTTAGCATGTATCTCACTTAGATTGTGGAACTTGCGATGCTCCTAGAGAGAGAGGGGGAGGGGGGAGGAGGGAGGGAGGGAGAGAGGGAGGGAGAGAGAGAGGGAGAGGGGAGAGGAGGGAGGGAGGGAGGGAGAGAGGGAGGGAGAGAGAGAGAGAGGAGGGAGGGAGGGAGGAAGGAGGGAGGGAGAGAGAGAGGGGGAGGGGGGAGGAGGGAGGGAGGGAGAGAGAGAGGGAGGGAGAGAGAGAGAGAGGAGGGAGGGAGGGAGGAAGGAGGGAGGGAGAGAGAGAGGGGGAGGGGGCAGGAGGGAGGGAGGGAGAGAGGGAGGGAGAGAGAGAGAGAGGAGGGAGGGAGGGAGAGAGGGAGGAAGAGAGGGAGAGAGAGGGGGAGGGGGAGGGGGAGGGGGAGGGGGGAGGAGGGAGGGAGGGAGAGAGGGAGGGAGAGAGAGAGGGAGAGGGGAGAGGAGGGAGGGAGGGAGAGAGGGAGAGAGGAGGGAGGGAGGAAGGAAGGAGGGAGGGAGAGAGGGAGGAAGAGAGGGAGAGAGAGGGGGAGGGGGAAGAAGGGAGGGAGGGAGAGAGGGAGGGAGAGAGAGAGGGAGAGAGAAAGAGAGGGAGGGAGGAAGAGAGAGAGGGGAGAAAGATTGTTAAATAAGAGCACAGGGTGCAATGCTAGTACTAGCTTACCGCAAAGATAGCTTTCTCTACTCCTTTGATCCTGACATACTCATGTGGAACAAACTCACCAAGACTACACGAAAACAGCATATTGTTTATAGTGTGTGTGTGTGTGTGTGTGTGTGTGTGTGTGTGTGTGAGTGAGTGCTTACTTGAGGAAACCTGGCTTGTGTTTGGCATCGTTATGGTTACCAAACTGCACCTGGCACTGCAAGGCAGCAAACTGTATGGCTTCCTCCTTAGTGCATGGATGGATGTTGTTGACAATACCATCACGAGACTGAAGGAGGGAGGGAGAGAGGGAGATAGGGAGGGAGGGAGAGGGAGAGAGAGAGAGAGAGGGAGAGAGAGAGAGAGAGAGAGAGGGGGGAGAAAGGGAAGAAGAGAGGAAGGGAGAGAGGAAGGGAGGGGGTGAGAGGGGATGAGTCATACTGTTTGTTTCTAGAGGACTTTATACACATCACTATTGATATAACGGCGAGATTGTGATTGACCAAAGTATGTCTAAACACTGAAACAGCACAAAACTGACAACAACAACACCTTAGCGATGGACCCTTAGCCAGAGGGGTCTATGTGATGTGGTCTAGCTATCCCATCGTGCTGTGGTACACTAATGTAGTTATGACATTTGGTCCATGTGTGACCGTCTATTTGACCATGCAATAATTAGTTTTAACCATGAAAATTTTGTATTTAATAACAAAGTCTGCTTTAGTGAATCCTATATTGAGCAGACATAGCATAGTATGTGAGTGGGTGAAGCAGACGCCACATCTGGTATGGTGTGTAATCTAATGGATTCCTGTGGTACTAGTATAGTGACCATAGTCATTGAACAATGACATCCATTCCATAACCAGGCGACTGTAGCTATACACACACTGCTACCAACATTAACTCTCTCTCCCTCACTCTCTCTTTCTCTCTCCCTCTCTCTCTCTCTCCCTCTCTCTCTCTCTCTCTCTCTCTCTCTCCCTCTCTCTCTCTCTCCCTCTCTCTCTCTCCCTCTCTCTCTCTACTGTTTATTGTATCACTACACAACAACATTGTTACTGGAACTGGTTTAGGCAACGAAGTAACCTAACAATTCATAGTGGCTGCCATAAGGTCACTAGTAGAGCCAGGACACTTGTGCACCAAGCAGTGTCTAGCTGCCTCACAGAGGGTCACTGGTAGAGCCAGGACACCTGTGCACTAAGCAGTGTCTAGCTGCCTCACAGAGGGTCACTGGTAGAGCCAGGACATCTGTGCACTAAGCAGTGTCTAGCTGCCTCACAGAGGGTCACTGGTAGAGCCAGGACTCTTGTGCACTAAGCAGTGTCTAGCTGCCTCACAGAGGGTCACTGGTAGAGCCAGGACTCTTATGCACTAAGCAGTGTCTAGCTGCCTCACAGAGGGTCACTGGTAGAGCCAGGACACTTGTGCACCAAGCAGTGTCTAGCTGCCTCACAGAGGGTCACTGGTAGAGCCTGGACACCTGTGCACTAAGCAGTGTCTAGCTGCCTCACAGAGGGTCACTGGTAGAGCCAGGACATCTGTGCACTAAGCAGTGTCTAGCTGCCTCACAGAGGGTCACTGGTAGAGCCAGGACACCTGTGCACTAAGCAGTGTCTAGCTGCCTCACAGAGGGTCACTGGTAGAGCCAGGACTCTTGTGCACTAAGCAGTGTCTAGCTGCCTCACAGAGGGTCACTGGTAGAGCCAGGACTCTTATGCACTAAGCAGTGTCTAGCTGCCTCACAGAGGGTCACTGGTAGAGCCAGGACATCTGTGCACTAAGCAGTGTCTAGCTGCCTCACAGAGGGTCACTGGTAGAGCCAGGACTCTTGTGCACTAAGCAGTGTCTAGCTGCCTCACAGAGGGTCACTGGTAGAGCCAGGACACCTGTGCACTAAGCAGTGTCTAGCTGCCTCACAGAGGGTCACTGGTAGAGCCAGGACACCTGTGCACTAAGCAGTGTCTAGCTGCCTCACAGAGGGTCACTGGTAGAGCCAGGACACCTGTGCACTAAGCAGTGTCTTTAGCAATGCAACTCCTGGAGCCCGGGCTAGTAGCTCAAAGGAGTACTGACTGTGCCTCCCACTGCAGGTGTGGGCAGTCCCACCTGAACCACTAGTGGGCAGCGAGACATAGCAGGCAACCATTGTACAGACCAACAGACAGACAGACAGACAGACAGACAGACAGACAGACAGACAGACCTGTACGAAGAGCAGGTTGAGCTGTACTGGGTCATTACAGTCCACGTTCTGATCGGAGAAGAACAGTTTCTTCCTGAGGGTCAGTACTTGTGTCTCATCAATGCCTTGCTCTCTCAATGACTTGTCCTTGTTGAGCCAGTTCACTATAGTAACACAAACCACACCCATTATGACGTCATCATGACATACTAGATTGCATTATCACTACATACTGAGAATTAGGTTACTAGTAACACCATAATTGGTCAAAATATGCACATCAATAAGGATCAATGAAGCCAATACTGAGGAAACACCTCTGAGGTGATTAGATAGGCGTCGCCATAGCAACCAACAGACGGCACAGTCTGTTCCCTAGTCCTTGATCATTCCAATGTGGTACTGTACAGCCTAGCACCACAGCACCGTATTGACCATCTGCTCATAAATATTTAGCAAATTTTGCGGCTTTGGCAATTAAACTGCATTTACGCATAATATAATAACCAATTCACTGTTGCAATGATCATTGTGAACTGCTATAATAAGGTATTCCCCATATAGGAGGTGGGCGGGTCCTGTTTGAGCTACATTGGTATGCCCCATATAGGAGGTGGGCGGGTCCTGTTTGAGCTACATTGGTATGCCCCATATAGGAGGTGGGCGGGTCCTGTTTGAGCTACATTGGTACATTGGTATGCCTCATATAGGAGGTGGGCGGGTCCTGTTTGAGCTACATTGGTACATTGGTATGCCTCATATAGGAGGTGGGCGGGTCCTGTTTGATTGTACTAGAGCTACATAAAGACAGCGCTCAGGATGTCCTTATAAGGTGATGCTTTATGCCTACCAGGAAGACAACACAGTGTGACTACACTTGAATACTGGTCGCTAAGCAACACAGCAGTATGCAGCTTGTACAGTAAGTGGACTCCAATACTGTGACAATGGACACTAGACTGGTATAAAACAGAATGCTATACAACGCTTTTCAGAATTTGTAATCAAAAATGTCTGTTTTCCGGAAAAAAAATTCAGTAATCACAGTACCACAAGCATTGCTCAACCGATATGTGAGATAGCTACGTGTGTATACATGTGTACTGAAGAGATAGGTGTACTACTCACATGTATCATCAGTATGAAGAGTCTTCTTGAGACGTTCCATTTCCTTCTGATTACGAGTATGCTGGTTCTAAGAGAGAAAGAGAGAGAGAGAGAGAGAGAGAGAGAGAAAGTGAGCATGGGTGAATGAGTGAGTGGGTGAGTGAGTGAGTAAGTCAGTGAGTGTGAGTGAGTGAGTGGGTGAGTGAGTCAGTGAGCAGGAGTGAATGAGTCAGTGAGTGAGTGAGTCGGTGAGTGAGTGAGTGTGTGAGTGAGTCGGTGAGTGAGTGAGTGAGTCGGTGAGGGAGTGAATGAGTCAGTGAGTTAGTCAGTGAGTGAGTGAGTGAGTGAGTCGGTGAGTGAGTGAGTGAGTGAGTCGGTGAGTGAGTCGGTGAGAGAGTGAGTGAGTGATTGAGTGAGTGAGTGAGTGAGTGAGTGAGTGAGTGAGTGAGTGAGTGAGTGAGTGAGTGAGTAAGTCAGTGAGTGTGAGTGAGTGAGTGGGTGAGTGAGTGGGTGAGTGAGTGATATCATACTCTTCTCAAGGTCATTTCTGATGTCTCCTCTTCCGTAATAAATGAGAATTCCTCAGGATTAGACAACCCTATTAGTGGAGAGATGATAAGATAACCAGCAACCCACTGCAGCACTCACCGATCCTGGCACACACTGTCTTTGTTATCTCGGCAACAGTCTGACTGTCATCAACCTATGGGTGGAGTCACGTTACCATGACAACACATCATCACCATGACAACATACCAACACAGTCTTGATGGTCCCGTCCAACATCTTGACTCGGAGCACACGCTGCTTCTTACGATATTCCAACATGTCCTGAGTGAAAGAGATATTCTAATTAATGCCCCACACACCCACTAACTGCACACAGTAATGTTGTGAATTCTAACACTACAATTAGCTACCTCAGCTATGCTATATAATCAGCAAGTCTGTGATCCTATACCGCTGAAAATTCTGTATACTGCCAAACTTAGCGTCTTACATGTTAGTATTATACCATTAGTAATCATTGTTAGGAAATGTATACTAATGACCTGCTCTTTTATCATAGTAAATATTTACTGTAACTTTATGAGTAATGTCTGAGTAATGCAGCTATATAAGGTAATGACAATATCTGTTACTATAAATAGAATTTGTTGTTCGACTTAGAATTATTATTATGACGATTCTATCATCTTGTGATGATGAAGTATAGAGTGTCACCTTCATGCACTAATGTGTTCATCTTTATTCACACAATGGAGGAAGATCAGAGACTGAACACATTAGTGCATGAAGGTGACACTCTACACTTCAGCATCACAACACTGCAGCAATCATGTAGTAGCAAACATTTCACTCACTCCATCTTTAAGATGGTAATACTCCAGTGTTCTTCCCTGCTCGAGCCAGCGTCCCTTGGTGGGGTCTTCATCCGGACGAAACAGCCCATACTCATTAGCTGTAGGTGGGCAGGGCAAGTGGGTGGAGTCAACCAGAGTACAATGTACAAACACACATTATAAGCACAAAAAGGGGAGTGTACAACACCATGAACAGACAGACAAACACACAAACATACACAATAAATAATAAAATACCACGTGAGTTGTTGATCATAGCAACATCAACACTGAGCTACACTGTTTACAAAACAATGAAAGTGTCAATAGAGGTGTGGTCATTAGTGTAAGGGGTGTGGTCAGCAGTAATTAGCTTATGCTTTTGGTAATTAGCAACTGGTTAGCTGAGAATGAGTGTTGGGATTCCATGAATACCAGGACAGAGAGAGAGAGAGTAAGAGAGAGAGAGAAAGAGAGAAGAGAGAGAGAGAGAGAGAGAGAGAGAGAGAGAGAGAGAGAGAGAAGAGAGGGAGAGAGAGGGGGGGCGGAGAGAGAGAGAAAGCTCTGGAAACAAAAAGAGTGCGTAAGCAATGTTGTGACTATGATAGACAATGAACCATAAGCACACAGGTATTAGTGAGAGAAGACATCAGAAGATCACATGTGCGTGCACAGGGAGAGAGAGAGAGAGAGAGAGAGAGAGAGAGAGAGGAGGGGGAGAGAGAGAGAGAGAGAGAGAGAGAGAGAGAGAGAGAGAGAGAGAGAGAGAGGGGGAGAGAGAGAGAGAGAGACAGAGAAAGAGAGGAGGGAGAGAGAGAGGAGGGAGAGAGAGAGGAGGGAGACATAGGTGATATCTTACGTTGTCCTTGAGCGGCATCAGGAACACGTTCACGTATCAGTCGACACACATCATAGATTATCATGGACTCCTCAAACTAATGAAGACAGTGAGCTAGTAATGGCGACCCATTATGTGTTGGGAGGTCTATCTTACCTGCATTGTTTTCACATTGTTGCTCTTCACAATGTGGATCTTGAGTGACACGGCTGCCATGGCTGTGTCACTCACTCGCTCACTCACTTCACAACAAAAGCAGCTGGATAAGTAGGTAGGTCCGCCCTTCGCAAGACGGCCTCAGGGCAAGTTGATAACAGATATATAATGCTGCTGTCAGCAACTGGCGCTCAACGACTGTCACGCACACACAAAGTGAAAAGATTAAACAATTCCAGAGGGATTGTAGAAATGTTCTGATAGTCCTCTGGAGCTAGTTACAGCAGTATCTTCTAGCCACAAGCACCGCTTGGAAATTTCTAGCTCTGTAAACAGCTAATTAGCTGCGCATGCGTACATAATTCGAAATAGCCCGCCAAAGTCAAATTTTGAATTAGTCCCGTTGTTTGCCGTGCATTTCCGTAGTTTGTATCTTGTGTACACCCACGCTATTTGCACGAGCCCCGCCCAATGAAGCATGACCCCCCGATCACCAGATCGAACGGAACATGTGACCTTTGTTGTTTCTGTATCTCACCTCAACTACTTCGAGAACTGCTACTCAGCTATACTATCTCACTTTCTCTCTCGTCAAGATGCCAGGCTCTGAAGCGGAAATACTAGCAGCCCCCGAGGCCAGAACTGATGACAAGAAAATGGACGAAAAGATTCGCAAGCTAGTCGACGTCAACAGCCAGAAAGGCGCGTTTGGATTCGGTGCTCCGATCGTTTGGATTAACGTGTTCCTCATCACGTTTGTTCATTTTCTAGGCATATGTGGATTCCTTATCGCTCCATGGACAATGTGGAGGACATTCATGTTTTTCAGCACTCTCGTTTTGTTCAGTGGACTGGGCGTGACCGCTGGTGCTCACCGTATGTGGGCTCACAAGTCGTACAAAGGAACGTTGCCGTTTCGTATCTTGATGATGGTATTCAACTGCGTCTCTTTCCAGAACGACATCTACATCTGGGTGCGAGACCATCGAGTGCATCACAAGTTCACAGAGACCGACGCGGACCCTCACAACGCTAGACGAGGCTTCTTCTTTGCTCATGTTGGTTGGTTAATGATGAAGAAGCACCCGGATGTGCTGGTGCGCGGAGGAACAGTTGAGATGTCTGACATAGCGAGTGACCCTGTTGTGCAATTCCAGCGCAAGTACTACCTCCCTCTCTGCCTGTTCATCACCGTCCTCTTCCCCACAGTGATTCCTTGGTATTTCTGGGGAGAACGAGCCCTATACAGTTTCTTGTTGTGTGTTGCATTTCGTTACATGTATACATTAAACTGCACCTGGCTGGTGAACAGTGCTGCCCACCTGTGGGGCGCTAAGACCTATGATAAAAGCATCAATCCTTCCGAGAATCTGTTTGTCGCTTTCTTTGCTATTGGTGAGGGCTACCATAACTACCATCACACCTTCCCGTATGACTATTCGACCAGTGAGTGGGGACCTAGTTTCAATCTGACGACATGCTTCATAGACATATGCAGTTTCCTTGGACTGGTCTACGACCGCAAGCAGGTCTCTTCATCTGCTGTCGACAGAGTGAGGCGGAGGGTAGGAGACCTCTCGTCACAGCAACAATAATATTATATTATTACTGTCTTTGATCTCCTATGTTGTGTGCTATAAGATCATGTTTTTAAATAACCCGCGAAACTAAGTTTATCGGCGCTGAAGCTGCGATCGATTGGATGTCACGATTTCCGCCGCGGCACAGCAAAGCATTTCTCGATGGATCAAAGTTTCTATTGTTGTGGTTGAAATCTCTCACGGCCGTACAGAGCGGCCCATCATGCCCGACAATAGAACGCAGCGGCGCTATCTTTGCGCCTTATAATGACCGCCAATCGTTCGGGCTCCGGCAAGTCGTTGTCAACTTTGCAGTTGCGAAGAGTTTGCTCTCAGCACTGCAGTGACCGACATGTTGTCTTCATCACTGAAGCTTGCTCTGCTGGTGCTCACAGCCACGCAAGTATCTGCTAGAATACAGCTACCAGTAAGAGGTAAGCCCTGCATTGTAGCTGCAGCACTGACTAATTACTGCTGTTGCAGGTGTTCCTCCGAGTACTGATAGCTCTGGTCGTTTCTTTTGTACTGCTTTCATTGAGAACACTCCTGGTATTACTAATCCAGAGCTTACAGCTCAACGCAAGCTCTACATTACCACGAACGAGGCGACTCCAGTGGAGTTCACTGTACGGTTTGGAAATGAGAATTTTCCACCTATGATAGCTAATTTTGTCGGTACGGCTACTGCTGGGCAGTACACAGAGGTTACCGTTCCTGAATCGATGGAGGTTGGCGTTGGAACCGGCACGTTACCGCGCATAGTGAACGCAGTCCAGATATCGTCCACTACAGGCGACATACAAGTCTACGCGATCCATGACGATGACAAATCGTCTGACGGCTGGCTAGTGCTACCACAGGTTAACCATCCGGACGTGACCACTTACCGTTACGCAACGTTCTCCAGTTCTCTTAATGCCGGTCAAGGATTCTCTCGTAACACGATCTTTTCTACGACATCTTGTTTCAATAATATGTTTCCAATCTCTATAGCAATTCCACAAGGTTACCCGAACAGTCCAAGACACACTGCCTCTACTACTTTTTTTACTGGACAACTAGCTCCTGGTACTACCATTAGTTTTAGTCAGCCAACCCTGCCGAGAGTTAGCTTCTTCATCAGTGGGTCAGATCCAGATCTAACAGGCTGGAGGCCGTTTGCTGGTAATGCACTGGGAGTCGTCACAGGTCATGCTTGTGGTCGTGCACCTGTTACAGCGACTGCTTGCGATCATCTCGTTGAGCAAGTTCCACCAACCTACACGTGGGGTTACCATGTGCTGACTGCTCCACAGAGCCAGCGCTTTGGAGAAGTATATAGAGTACAGATGGACGGTGATGGATCCATTAATATTACCTGTACACCAGCCGGCACTACCACTCCTAAAGCAGTAGTTTCTCATACGTTCCAGTTCAATGGTAACAGCATCAGTGACTATGTATACGAGTTTATCACAACCGATCCTGAGTATTGCTGCATTGAATCGACCCGACCAATATCAGTGATGCAGTACTCTGCTGGTCACTCACACGATGAGACCAGGAAGACATTTGGGGAGCTAGGTGATCCCTTCATGATCCTGATCCCACCAGTGGAGCAGTATATTAACAATGTTACCTTCACTACTGATCTTAATGTCATAGATCAGTTCAATAGAGGTGACTATATAAGTATCACGGTGCCTATACAGTTCTTCAATCCATCCATGATACTATTGGATGGTAATGACCTGTCTGGTCTGACATGGAGCAACATCTACTGCAGCGATGGTGTTGTGTGTGGTATGGGAACTAATACTAATGTATCAAGGAGCTTCCATCGCTTGGCTCATCTCAATCCTGATGCTATGTTCTTTGTCTCGATTTACGGATGGGGTGACGAGACATCATGGGGATTTCCTGGTGGATACGCCATGAGACCTATTGGGCGTGAGTTATGCTGTTTATCATCAATATAATTATTGATATATCTCCCTCTCTTGTCTCTCTCTCTCTCTCTCTCTCTCTCTCAGTTCCTATATTTAGCCTTGCTCTTGAGGGAGCCAGAGTGGTTGAGAATGCTGGTCCCGCTCAGGTGACTATATTCCGTTCTGGTAATACCAATGATCAAGTGTCAGTTCAACTAGCAACAAGAGGTAAGCAGCATTATAGACACTGCAGATCTATTATAACAACAATTATTATAGACCAAAAATAATTTATTAGAATTATTTAGTGTTAATTTATTGTTTATTATATCTTGTCTACTCCTCTATTAGCACTTCCAGCAGGCTCTAATTCAGCTAACAGTAAGTGTCTCACTCATCCTCACTCATTTACTGACTCTCTCACTCTCTCTCTCTCTCTCTCTCTCTCTCTCTCTCTCTCTCTCTCTCAATCCAGTTCCAGCTGATCTACTGTCCTTCAGTACCACTGTCACCTTCCCTGCTGGCAGCACTAGTCAAGTTGTCTCAATACCGATCATCAATGATCTTATAATCGAAAATGACGAGTCGTTTCAAGTGTTTCTGAGTAAAGTAGCAGGTCAACCTGATGCAGTATTGGGAGTACCCAACACTGGCAATGTGGTGATTGAGGATGATGACCGTAAGTTAATACCGTATTTCTTCTAAAAATCCGGCGCAAAGTAAATAATTTCTGATTTACTTACCCAATATTTGGAGGCAAATGTTTGAATAATTAGAGGTGTGGTGACGAGCACGTGTTTTGAACGAGAACGCATCTACAGCTCTTTTTCATGAAGTACAGGACTTTTCACGTCAGGCTGTTGGCTTACTGTGACGAAGAACCAAAGCGCTTGCCGAAATTCTGAGGTTTATCACCCATTTCAGCGTCTAGGTGCCGAAAAATAGGAAGTGCTGAATCTTTAAAAGAATTACGGTACACTTCTTCTGAAGCGGTTCTAGGAACCAGGAGCACATAATTAAGAGAGAGCATGGTAAGAGAGTAGGAGCGGGACACTCCCACGCACTTGATTAAAATTTGCAACTCCACACATTCTGGCCGTGTTTCTAAAGATAGACTTGTGATGGCCGATGGTATGTGTACGTACAGTTTCGTATTGAATGGAACTGGCCTTCTAGAAGGCTAACCTAGGGCAATCATGCTTGTCTGCTAGCTCGAGTAGATACTGTTAAAGCAAGAAACCAGTCGAATTCGTGATGGTGGACCATCATGCTGTTTTATACAACTGATATACGAGCACGTGGAGATCGTCTGCGCGTCATTGTGGGTGTAGAAAGCTTCTACGAGCTGTTGCTTACATCTATGCTTTACCTCAAGGAGCCTCTAACTGCCAAGTTCCTTCTAATACGAAACATACGAAACTGTACGTATGCGTACCGTCGGCCATCACAAGTCTATCTTTAGAAACACGGCCATCATGTCTGGAGTTGCAATTTTTAATCAAGTGCGTGGGAGTGTCCCGCTCCTACTCTCTTACCACGCTCTCTTAATTATGCGCTCCTGGTAGGAACCTTTAACCGAAGTATAATGTCATGATTAGTTTCTAGACTGTATGATACCAAATATGATTTTGTGTGTTTCATTTATAAGTATTTCGTTATTCAACTGTCGTTCTGTCATGTTTTGTTCTCAGAGCTCACAGTCCAGTTTGATCCAGTAGCTTATACTGTGATTGAGGGTCCAGAAAGAGTGGTTAATTTGAGGATAGTATCCAACAGACCCATTCAAGGACCAACTACCCTCAGAGTATTCCATAACGCCGGCACTGCTATGGGTAAGTATGTGACCATTACTGCGTATCATGTGACCATTACTGCATATCATGTGACCAATACTGCATATCGTGCCCTAATAATCATGTTTAGAGTTATCTCAATCTCTCCTTCTCTCTCTCTCTCTCTCTCTCTCTCTCTCTCTCTCTCTCTCTCTCTCTCTCTCTCTCTCTCTCTCTCTCCAGCTGGTTCAGATTATGTGGCGTTTGATGTTAACACAGTCAACTTCCCTGTGGGAGCCACTGTCATCATGTTCCCTATCACTATTGTTAATGACGATATACATGAGGTGCTTGAGAACTTCCAGGCTAGATTAGAGCTAGTGTCGGGTAATGGAGTCAGAGTGGGACCAGCTGATACTGCTACCATCAGTATCACTGATGATGATGGTAAGTCCCTCCTCCCTCTCTCTCCCTCCCTCCCTCTGTCCCTCCCTCTGTCTCTCCCTCCCTCTCTCTCTCTCTCCCACCCTCTCTCTCTCTCTCCCACCCTCTCTCTCTATCTCTCCCTCCCTCCCTCCCTTTCTCCCTCTATCTCTCCCTCCCTCCCTCCCCCTCTATCTCTCCCTCCCTCCCTCTCTCTAGCTCTCTCCCTCTCTCTAGCTCTCTCCCTCTCTGCTCCTCTCTCCCTCTCTCCCTCCCCCTCTTTCTCTCTCCCTCCCTCTCCCTCTGTCTCTCTCTCCCTCTGTCTCTCTCCTCACTGTGCACATATTCATCTGACTTCTCTCCATAGCTCTTGTTGCTCGATTTGAGCAGCCTCGATACATGTTCCGTGAGAATATTGGTCAACAGAGAGTGTTCGTTGTGTTCAACAGAGCCAGTGCTGTCAGTGTACCCTTGAGAATAACAACTGCTGATGGAACAGCAACTGGTGAGCTAACGTAACATAACTGCATGGAGACGGGGCTGATAACCTAGCAGCATGGGGACGAGGCTAATAACACACCTGCATGGGGACGGGGCTGATAGCATAGCTGCATAAGGACGGGGCTGATAGCATAGCTGCATGGGGACGGGGCTGATAGCATAGCTGCATAGGGACGGGGCTGATAGCATAGCTGCATGGGGACGGGGCTGATAGCATAGCTGCATAGGGACAGGGCTGATGCATGGGGACAGGGCTGATAGCATAGCTGCATAGGGACAGGGCTGATGCATGGGGACAGGGCTGATAGCATAGCTGCATAGGGACAGGGCTGATGCATGGGGACAGGGCTGATACCATAGCTGCATAGGGACAGGGCTGATAGCATAGCTGCATAGGGACAGGGCTGATAGCATAGCTGCATAGGGACAGGGCTGATAGCATAGCTGCATAGGGACAGGGCTGATGCATGGGGACGGGGCTGATAGCATAGCTGCATAGGGACAGGGCTGATGCATGGGGACAGGGCTGATAGCATAGCTGCATGGGGACAGGGCTAATAACACAGCTGCATGGGGACAGAGCTGATAGCATAGCTGCATAGGGACAGGGCTGATAGCATAGCTGCATAGGGACAGGGCTGATGCATGGGGACGGGGCTGATAGCATAGCTGCATAGGGACAGGGCTGATAACATAGCTGCATAGGGACAGGGCTGATAGCATAGCTGCATGGGGACAGGGCTGATAACATAGCTGCATAGGGACAGGGCTGATAGCATAGCTGCATGGGGACGGGGCTGATAGCATAGCTGCATGGGGACAGGGCTGATAACATAGCTGCATAGGGACAGGGCTGATAACATAGCTGCATGGGGACAGGGCTGATAACATAGCTGCATAGGGACAGGGCTGATAACATAGCTGCATAGGGACAGGGCTGATAGCATAGCTGCATGGGGACAGGGCTGATAACATAGCTGCATAGGGACAGGGCTGATAACATAGCTGCATAGGGACAGGGCTGATAGCATAGCTGCATGGGGACAGGGCTGATAACATAGCTGCATAGGGACAGGGCTGATAGCATAGCTGCATGGGGACGGGGCTGATAGCATAGCTGCATAGGGACAGGGCTGATAGCATAGCTGCATAGGGACAGGGCTGATAGCATAGCTGCATGGGGACAGGGCTGATAGCATAGCTGCATGGGGACGGGGCTGATAGCATAGCTGCATGGGGACCGGGCTGATAGCATAGCTGCATGGGGACAGGGCTGATAGCATAGCTGCATGGGGACAGGGCTGATAGCATAGCTGCATAGGGACAGGGCTGATAGCATAGCTGCATGGGGACAGGGCTGATAGCATAGCTGCATGGGGACGGGGCTGATAGCATAGCTGCATGGGGACCGGGCTGATAGCATAGCTGCATGGGGACAGGGCTGATAGCATAGCTGCATGGGGACGGGGCTGATAGCATAGCTGCATGGGGACCGGGCTGATAGCATAGCTGCATAGGGACAGGGCTGATAGCATAGCTGCATGGGGACAGGGCTAGTCTAACTATAATTATTATCTGTTACAGCTCCATCTGATTTCACTGACCTGGGAGCTGGAGCAACCATCACTGTCCCTGCTGGCACCACAAGAATGGGATTTGATATTACCATCATTAACGATAACGTCAGTGAACAGACAGAGACATTCAATGCTACGCTAGGATTGATAGCGGGCCAGTCACCTAGTGGAGTATCTACAGGCACGCCTAACCCAACTATCCTGGAGATTATGGATGATGGTAAGTTGCTTTAACTCCATCATGCTCATTATGTGAGTGAGTTTCTGCTCAGATGTTCAACTACAGTTCGAGCTGCCAGTATATGATGTGGACGAGTCAGTTGGTAACAGCATCGTGACTGTTGTACTGGACAAGGGAAGCCCTGTGGACATTCCACTGCTGTACAGAACTATGGACATTAGTGCCACCTGTAAGTATTGCACTATCATATCATTACTGCACTATCATATCATTACTGCACTATCATATCATCACTGCACTATCATATCATTACTACACTATCATATCAATACTGCACTATCATATCAATACTGCACTATCATATCAATACTGCACTATCATATCATTACTGCACTATCAGATCATTACTGCACTATCATATCATTACTGCACTATCACATCATTACTGCACTATCTCATCATTACTGCACTATCCTTGTTCTAGCTCCAATGGATTTCACAGCAGCTATCAATCAAGCTATTACCATACCGGCCAACACTAGGCGATTCGATATCTCCATTCCCATTATTGACGATGATATTAATGAAAATCGTGAACAATTTACAGTGAGACTGGTACGAACTGAGGCCACACCCGCCAGTGCTACTATTGTTAACCCCAATCCCACTATCGTCCAAATCAGTGACAATGATCGTAAGTGCATAGCTGCTGCATCCATGATGTCATCTCTATTATAATGCTATGATACAAATTTTAACTATCGCACAATCTAACTTTGTTATTCCAACCACTGGTTTATTATATTATAACTAACCACTGGTTTATGATATAACTAACCACTGGTTTATTGTTCACTGGTTTATTGTGTGTTTGTATTGCAGCTGTTGTAGCACGATTTCAACAATCACCATACTCATTTAATGAGGATGTTGGCCAAGGTAATGTTGTGGTATTATTGGACAGAGCTAGTTCAAGAGATATCATACTACAGTATTCTACTAATGCTGGAACAGCTACAGGTTAGTAACATAATGATACTCTCACTAACTGACTGACTCTATAGCTCCAAGTGACTATACTGCATCAACTAACCAGCGCTTCACTATCCCTGCTGGAATGACTCAATTCACTATTGGAATACCTATCATCAATGATGATGATAATGAACCAACTGAACGATTCCAAGCACAGCTATCTGTAGTTCCTGGAACAACACCAAGTAGTGTTAGTATTGGTAGTCCTAATCCAACTAACATTGATATCAATGATAATGACAGTAAGGCACATCATGTTACACTGTGTCTGGTGATTACTATATGTTCTTACAGATATTGTCGCTAGTTTTGAAAGGACTCCATATAATGTGGCTGAGTCAGTTGGCAACGCCATGGTAACAGTTGTCCTCGACAGAGCCAGCCCCAATCCACTGATGCTACAGTACAGTACGATGACTATAGTAGGTGGAGCCACAGGTATGGATAGCCTGATGTATATCACTCAGTCACTGTTGTGTCCACAGCTGGTGATGACTTCACATCAGCTACTAATCAAGTCATCACTATTCCTGCCAATGCTGTACGATTCAACATCCCCATAGCCATCACTAATGATGGGGTTAATGAACCAGATGAATCCTTTAATGTGGTGTTATCACGAGCAGCCGGGACACCGTCTGATGTGACTATTGGATCTCCTAATCCAACTGCTGTTACAATACAAGATAATGATGGTAAGTAGTGCATCATGCTACTTGTTGGTTGGTGCATTATATTGTGTCTTGTATGTCGTATTTCTTGAAAAAAACACTGGGCTTAAATTAAACGCCTGGTCTCTAATAAACGCATGGCTGCTGCAGTAAGTATAGCACTCGAGGAATTTTATAGCACTCACTTAGCTCAAGGAGAAGAGAAAGTTCTTTAGGTTAGTGTGCTACAAACCAGTGTAAACAATGTGTGAATTATTGCACTATAGTGTGCCTGCGTCTTGGTGCACATCACAAGTATGATCAAGCAAATTATGACGTCTCTCATTTTTGCTGACCACTGATAGATATCACCTGATCATGTGCTTCATGATTTTCGATTTAGTACACCATAGTGCGTGCTTCTTGCTCCGAGTTATCTACCGTGAAATCGTAGCTTGCGCCATTCACAAAACAATCTTGTCGATAAGGCCTATAGCCCCATGGTGTAAGCTATCGTCATCCTTGTTTAGTAGCTAGATAGTCAAGTCATATACTAGTGTTTGCAGTACTAGCAGATGGAACACATAGCGCTATAGGTGCACGTAGCGCTATAGGTGCACGTAGCGCTATAGGTGCACGTAGCGCTATAGGTGCACGTAGCGCTATAGGTGCACGTAGCGCTATAGGTGCACGTAGCACTATAGGTGGACGTAGCGCTATAGGTGCACGTAGCGCTATAGGTGCACGTAGCGCTATAGGTGCACGTAGCGCTATAGGTGCACGTAGCGCTATAGGTGCACGTAGCGCTATAGGTGCACGTAGCGCTATAGGTGCACGTAGCGCTATAGGTGCACGTAGCGCTATAGGTGCACGTAGCGCTATAGGTGCACGTAGCGCTATAGGTGCACGTAGCGCTATAGGTGCACGTAGCGCTATAGGTGCACGTAGCGCTATAGGTGCACGTAGCGCTATAGGTGCACGTAGCGCTATAGGTGCACGTAGCACTATAGGTGCACGTAGCACTATAGGTGCACGTAGCACTATAGGTGCACGTAGCACTATAGGTGCACGTAGCACTATAGGTGCACGTAGCACTATAGGTGCACGTAGCACTATAGGTGTACATAACAGCATATTTTGCTGCAATTCTCAATAATATTATATCAGTGAAGTGTTTTAGGCTCATCTCATGTATCATCTCATCTCATCTCATGTACAAATCTGAGCTCATGCGCCAGCACGGTATCATATCAGTTGTGCCATTGGGACTAATATTCCAGCCATTGTCACTATTAATGGGTTATACATTATTATAATAACTAACCACTGGTTTATTGTATTATTAACCACTGGTTTATTGTATTATTAACCACTGGTTTATTGTGTGTTTGTATTGCAGCTGTTGTAGCACGATTTCAACAATCACCATACTCATTTAATGAGGATGTTGGCCAAGGTAATGTTGTGGTATTGTTGGACAGAGCTAGTTCAAGAGATATCATACTACAGTATTCTACTAATGCTGGAACAGCTACTGGTTAGTAACATAATGATACTGTCACTAACTGACGGACTCTATAGCTCCAAGTGACTATACTGCATCAACTAACCAGCGCTTCACTATCCCTGCTGGAATGACTCAATTCACTATTGGAATACCTATCATCAATGATGATGATAATGAACCAACTGAACGATTCCAAGCACAGCTATCTGTAGTTACTGGAGTGACACCTAGTTCTGTTAGTATTGGTAGTCCTAATCCAACTAACATTGATATCAATGATAATGACAGTAAGGCACATCATGTTACACTGTGTGTGGTGATTACTATATGTTGTTACAGATATTGTCGCTAGTTTTGAAAGGACTCCATATAATGTGCCTGAGTCAGTTGGTAACGCCGTGGTACAAGTTGTCCTCAACAGAGCCAGCCCCAATCCACTGATGCTACAGTACAGTACGATGACTATAGTAGGTGGAGCCACAGGTATGGATAGCCTGATGTATATCACTCAGTCACTGTTGTGTCCACAGCTGGTGTTGACTTCACATCAGCTACTAACCAAGTCATCACTATTCCTGCCAATGCTGTACGATTCAACATACCTATTGCCATCAATGATGACAATATTAATGAACCAGATGAATCTTTTAATGTGGTGTTATCACGAGCAGCCGGGACACCGTCTGATGTGACTATTGGATCTCCTAATCCAACTACTGTTACGATACAAGATAATGAAGGTTAGTATATCATTTAGCATTCTCGGTTATACATGGAGTGCCTTAGTGGTTCAACTGTAGTGCGCTCGTCTAACAGCCGCTGTAGTGCACTCGCCTAACAGCCGCTGTAGTGCGCTCGCCTAACAGCCGCTGTAGTGCGCTCGCCTAACAGCCGCGTGAGCTACGGCTCGAATCCCAAAAATGTGCCAACAGAAAGCATCACTATAATCCAGCCCTCCAATGTAACTTAAGATGGGCACCTGGAGCCTGAGGAGAAGGCTAGCTTCAATAGAATGGAGCCTGAGGAGAAGGCTAGCTTCAATAGAATGGAGCCTGAGGAGAAGGCTAGCTAGGATTCAGTGCATTAAACTAGAGTGGTGCAGGAGTGGTGTGCATAATACTAACATCCATTTTTTCTATCATTTTTCAGGCTCTGTGGTTCGATTTGATACTGACTGCTACAATGTGAATGAATCAGATGGGACTGTCACTCTGAGAGTGGTCCTCAACAATCCAGTATCAACTAGACTCACTTATTTCCTCACTTTTAGAGATGGCAGTGCTACTGCTCCCAGTGACTATATCAATCCAGGCGACAGTGCTCAAGTTACAATACAGGCCGGACAGACTCAAGCTACTTTCACTGTTACTCTCAATAATGATGACATACATGAGTTGACAGAGAACTTTACTGTCTTGCTTGTAGCCCCAGCAGAAGGGAATCCAGCAGATGTTAGTCTTGGTATTCCCAACCCCACTACTGTCAAGATCAACGATGATGATGGTGAGTGTAGCTAGCTGCATGTGTTGCTCTATAGTGATGTGTCATGTTCTCAGTTGTGACGGCTCGGTTTCAGCTTCCCGGCTACTCATTCTCTGAAGATGTTGGTTCTGGTCGAATAACTGTGATGCTGAACCGAATGAGTTCAGTACCAATTGAACTACAGTACTCGACGATGGATGGTACCGCTATGGGTAAGTATATTTTTAATACACTACTACTTATAATCTCCCTCTCTGTTCCTCCCTTCCTATCCCTCCCTCTCTTACTCTCTCACTATCTCCCTCCCCTGCCTCCCTCACTCTCCCTCCCTCGCACTATCTCCCTCCCCTTCCTCTCCCTCCCTCTCTCTTCCTCTCCCTCCCTTTCCCTTCCTTACTCCCTCTCTTACTCTCACTATCTCCCTCCCCTTCCTCTCCCTCTCCCTCCCTCTCTCTTCCTCTCCCTCCCTTTCCCTTCCTTACTCCCTCTCTTACTCTCACTATCTCCCTCCCCTTCCTCTCCCTCCCTCTCTCTTCCTCTCCCTCCCTTTCCCTTCCTTACTCCCTCTCTTACTCTCACTATCTCCCTCCCCTTCCTCTCCCTCCCTTTCTCTTCCTCTCCCTCCCTTTCCCTTCCTTAATCCCTCTCTTACTCTCACTATCTCCCTCCCTACCTCCCTCTCTCTTTCCCTCCCTTGCACTATATCTCCCTTCCTCCCTCTCTCTCCTCTCCCTCCCTCACACTATCTCCCTCCCTCTCTCCAGCACCTGGTGACTATACTGCAGCCGCTAACCAGCGCTTCACTATACCAGCTAATACTCTCAACTTTGATCTGTTCATTCCTATTGTCAATGACAACGTTCATGAACTGACCGAGTCATTCACAGCAATGCTGTCTCTAGTACCATTAGTAACGCCACCTAATGTCATTACAGGCCAACCCAACCCTACTAATATCAATATAACTAATGATGACGGTAAGTATGATGATACTGTATGATTGCTATATGATGCTGTATTATGCTATAATTGTGATGCTGTATGATGCTATATGATGCTGTATGATGCTATATGATGCTGTATGATGCTGTATTATGCTATAATTGTGATGCTGTATGATGCTGTATTATGCTGTATGATGCTGTATTATGCTATAATTATGATGCTGTATAATTTTGTGTTAACTCTTCTATCTTGACAGATTTGCAAGTTCAGTTTGACCGCACTGCGTATTCTGTTGATGAAGGTGATGGCAATGCTCAGCTACGAGTGGTCATCAACAGACCAAGCTCTGTAGACACTGTTGTCAACTTAGTAACAGAAGATATGACAGCCACCGGTGAGCTAGGCCATGTTGTGATGTGATATGATGTGATAACCTAACTCAGCTGGCAATGACTATACCAGGGTATCAAGGACTGTCACTATCCCAGCTGGAGCCACTGGTGTTAATGTGCCAGTACCCATTATTGATGACAGCCTGAATGAACCATCTGAGACATTCCGAGCTACTCTCTCGCTCATTGATATGGTGACATCGCCAGGCACTACCATTGGGGCTAATAATCCAGCCATTGTCACTATTAATGATAATGAAGGTAATTCAATAACTAACCACTGGTTTATTATATTATTAACCACTGGTTTATTACTGGTTTTCAGGCTCTGTGGTTCGATTTGATACTGACTGCTACAATGTGAATGAATCAGATGGGACTGTCACTCTGAGAGTGGTCCTCAACAATCCAGTATCAACTAGACTCACTTATTTCCTCACTTTTAGTGATGGCAGTGCTACTGCTCCCAGTGACTATATCAATCCAGGCGACAGTGCTCAAGTTACAATACAGGCCGGACAGACTCAAGCTACTTTCACTGTTACTCTCAATAATGATAACATTCATGAGTTGATAGAGAACTTTACTGTCTTGCTTGTAGCCCCAGCTGAAGGGAATCCAGCGGATGTTACCCTAGGTAGTCCCAACCCCACTACTGTCAAGATCATTGATGATGATGGTGAGTGTGTGTCTCATTGGTACGTGTGTCTTATTGACCTCTCATCAGTTGCTACGGTACAGTTCAGTCAACCACGCTACACAGTTGCTGAGAATGACGGCATGGCTGTCCTTGATGTGGTGTTGAGCCGCCCTAGTGCAGTACCTGTCACCATCTTCTTCACTACTGTTCCAGGGACAGCTCTGGTAACTAATGACTTTGTTGCACGAACTGGTCAGATCACCATACCACCAATGACTACCACGCTGCCTGTTACCGTGACCATTGTAAATGACAATATTCCTGAACCAACAGAGGAGTTCCAAGGCAGGCTCGTCCTAATCCCTGGCATTACTCCTCCTGGTATCATGCTTGGGCCGATTGAAATTACCACAGTGGAAATCACAGATAGTGATGGTGAGTGATTATATAAATATATCTGACACACTTTGTATTCCTTCTATAGAGAGAGTTAATCTTGAGTTCACACAAGACAACTACAATATTAGTGAAGACATGGGCCCGGTTGAGGTGTGTGGCAGACTATCAGCCACTATATCACAGGATGTTCCTATCACAATGACGGCCTCTGATCTGACACCAGTTGAAGCTAGAGGTCAGAGCTATAGCTATAACCATCAAATGTTTATCATTATATTGTACAGATGGCGCTGACTACCAATCGGGACAGCCGCAGACTGTCACTATCCGTGCCGGTGAAAGAGAGGCTTGTGTTAACTTCACCATCATTAATGATAACATCGCTCGTGAACCAAACGAGAGATTTCAAGTCAGATCAAGAATACCTGAGCCACTGGCTACTGTAGTCAATATAACAGACCCTACCTCTACTGTGACTATTATAGATGATGATCGTGAGTGTTAATATATAGACCACTATTAGAGGATGGGACTGCCCACACATGCAGTGTGAGTACTCCTGTGAGCTCTAGCCATGCAATGCACAGGTGTCCTGGCTCTACCAGTGACCCTCTGTGAGGCAGCTAGACACTGCTTAGTGCACAGGTGTCCTGGCTCTACCAGTGACCCTCTATGAGGCAGCTAGACACTGCTTAGTGCACAGGTGTCCTGGCTCTACCAGTGACCCTCTGTGAGGCAGCTAGACACTGCTTAGTGCACAGGTGTCCTGGCTCTACCAGTGACCCTCTGTGAGGCAGCTAGACACTGCTTAGTGCACAGGTGTCCTGGCTCTACCAGTGACCCTCTGTGAGGCAGCTAGACACTGCTTAGTGCACAGGTGTCCTGGCTCTACCAGTGACCCTCTGTGAAGCAGCTAGACACTGCTTAGTGCACAGGTGTCCTGGCTCTACCAGTGACCCTCTGTGAAGCAGCTAGACACTGCTTAGTGCACAGGTGTCCTGGCTCTACCAGTGACCCTCTGTGAAGCAGCTAGACACTGCTTAGTGCACAGGTGTCCTGGCTCTACCAGTGACCCTCTGTGAAGCAGCTAGACACTGCTTAGTGCACAGGTGTCCTGGCTCTACCAGTGACCCTCTGTGAGGCAGCTAGACACTGCTTAGTGCACAGGTGTCCTGGCTCTACCAGTGACCCTCTGTGAGGCAGCTAGACACTGCTTAGTGCACAGGTGTCCTGGCTCTACCAGTGACCCTCTGTGAAGCACACTGCTTAGTGCAATCTCTACCAGTGTCCTCATTAGAACTATAATGACTTGTTCAATCTTGCACAGGTGTGACGGTGAATTTTGTATCAATGAATTATACCGTGACTGAGGGAGATGGTATTGTGAGGGTGTGTTTGATGAAGGACAGACCTACTGATGGTGATTTCCCAGTGACGTTCACACCTCAACCAGGATCAGCATGTATGCACTGTCATTTCATGCATATGTAGTATAATGTTGTTATCAATTCATATAGTACCAGAGACTGACTACACACCTACCCCACTCACTGTGTTCTTTGGATCGACTGCCACCATGGCGTGTGCTGACATACCCATCATTGATGACAATATTGTGGAACCAAATGAAATGTTCACTGTTGTGTTCTCGGCTCCTGGAGACGTACTACGCGGCATGCCTGAACAAGCTAATGTTATGATAATAGACAATGATGGTAAGTAACAAACAGGTAGCTAGGTAGCTAGGGACCACAGCTAGCTAGGGACCACTATCAGTCAGCTAGCTAGGGACCACAATCAGTCAGCTAGACATTGGTTGACAGGTTATTATTATTCATAGGTACGAGACTGCGTTTCACTAGTCAGAACTATATCGTGCGTGAAGATGAGGGACCACAGAGAGTGTGTGTGGAGCTGACTACTTCACTATCAGTACCTATAACAGTGAGATTCACTGCTGGAGACCTTACACCACCTGAAGCAATAAGTATGTTAATATGCATCTTACTATACTAGTGTACTACTATCATGCTACTATTAATAAACTATTGTATACACTAGTGTGCTACTATCATGCTACTATTAATAAACTATTGTATACACTAGTGTGCTACTATCATGCTACTATTAATAAACTATTGTATACACTAGTGTGCTACTATCATGCTACTATTAATAAACTATTGTATACACTAGTGTGCTACTATCATGCTACTATTAATAAACTATTGTATACACTAGTGTGCTACTATCATGCTACTATTAATAAACTATTGTATACACTAGTGTGCTACTATCATGCTACTATTAATAAACTATTGTATACACTAGTGTGCTACTATCATGCTACTATTAATAAACTATTGTATACACTAGTGTGCTACTATCATGCTACTATTAATAAACTATTGTATACACTAGTGTGCTACTATCATGCTACTATTAATAAACTATTGTATACACTAGTGTGCTACTATCATGCTACTATTAATACACTAGTGTACTACTATCATGCTACTATTAATACACTAGTGTACTACTATCATGCTACTATTAATACACTAGTGTACTACTATCATGCTACTATTAATACACTAGTGTACTATTATCATGCTACTGTTAATACACTACTGTACTATTATCATGCTACTATTAATACACTACTGTACTATTATCATGCTACTATTAATACACTAGTGTACTATTATCATGCTACTATTATTACACTACTGTACTATTATCATGCTACTATTAATTCACTAGTGTACTATTATCATGCTACTATTAATACACTAGTGTACTATCATACTACTATTAATAGACTAGTGTACTATTATCATGCTAGTATTATCTGTATTTCTTCAGATACTATGGATTATTCAGCTGGCCCTCGTACTGATGTGATCATACCTGCTAATGGCAACATGGCGTGTGTAGACTATCCCATAATCAATGACAGGGTCTTCCTGGAGCCAGACGAGAGGTTCCGTGTCATGTTCACCATTCCTAATGCTCAAGAAGCAGCTCTGGTCAACGCCACAATGCCTACATCGACTGTCACCATTATTGACGATGATAGTGAGTTACACTGTGTTGAGATGGATACATAATCGCAATGGATTTCCAAAAAAATGTTCACAAATCATGCATATTACATGTTCACAAATCATGCATATTAGCGTATTGTCATTAAAATAGTATGATTTGTCTATAATGGATTAATTTTTACTTTTCACAGCTAATGTTGTGGTGGACTTTGAACAAAATCCATACACTACCACTGAGGGAGGGAACCCTGAGATATGCCTCAGACTATCTGTGACTAACATTGCTCGAAATGTTACCGTCAATGTTATGCCGCTACCAGGAGGCAGTGCTACCCCAGGTAATGCCACGCCCACAATGTCACTATTTGTACTCACTCTCTCTCTCTCTCTCTCTCTCTCTCTCTCTCTCTCTCTCTCTCTCTCAGGTGAGGACTATCTTGCATCAACCTTCACTCGTACCATCACCTTCCCTGCTGGTGGAGACTTTGAGACACCATTGCGCCAATGCTTCAGAGGCTCCACTATCGACGACCTAATTCATGAGCCGACAGAAAGCTTTAGATTGACAGCTACTCCAACCACACCAGGCGTGACCACTGGTACCAACACGCCTACCACTGTTATTATCAATGACAATGATAGTGAGTTACCATTCGACCATTGTACATGCACCATTCGACCATTGTTCATGTACAATTTGACCATGGTCCATACGACTATTTATCATGCTCCATCTGATCTTTTTTTACCATTTGACCATTGCATATGCACCCATTAACCATTGCACCTGTGTTCTAGGGGTGGTTATTGGTGGTCCTGATGTTGAGGTGAATGAAGACATGGGACCAGCAAGGGTGTGTGTCCGCATCATGGCACCCGGGGCTCAATCCTCTTCTGGAGACATCATGGTACGACTGACTCCAAGAGTAAAGGAAGGCGCTCCACGAGAAGCAACGCGTGAGTGTGTGTGTGTGTGTGTGTGTGTGTGTGTGTGTGTGTGTGTGTGTGTGTGTGTGTGTGTGTGTGTGTGTAGGTATTTTATCATTGCTATCTCCATACTCAGTTGGTACTGATTTCAGTGGAGCAGTACAAACAGTAACCATCAGAGCTGGGGAAACCGAGGCTTGTGCAGATATCATGATCGTCAATGATAATATACAGGAAGGTCCTGAGCAATTCTGTGTTGAAGTTGAGATAGTAGGAGAGGTACCAAACTCTGAGGTAGTTGGTACGGCAGGATGTCAGATCTGTGTCACTATCAATGATCCTCAAGGTATGAAGATCGACAGGGTTAATGTATCGAGTTCTTTGCTTTGTGTGGTTTTCATGATCAATGCTCCTTTCTATCTTTTCTCCAATATTAGGTGTGACGTCTGAGCTTGTGTGTCGTATCCAGAGCTCGTTGATGGTAACACCGTTCACTAATGTCGGGTCCGAGACAGGTAGCTACAGCTTCAGAGGAGCTTGTGAACACGTGTTTGTTAGACCGTGTGACGCCATGCCGGACATTGCTGTTGTTGGAGACTTCCTGTCAACCGATCTGAGTATGGGACGAATCGGGTTACGCAACGGCACTAGAGCAGTGGTGCTGACAGAGAACCTTATGGTAGAGCTACGGGGTGGGTTGACCGGCGTGACACAGGGAAGTACGACCATCACTAACCTCGGCAGTTTGGAAGTAGTAGTCACTCGCTCTGAGACAAGCATCATACTCAATGCAGCCGCAGCTGGTATCAGAATCACCCGGACTAGCTCCATGATCTCCATCGATCTATCCAACACTACCGTCATATCTCAGACATGTGGTCTGTGCGGCAACAAGTCAGGTTCACTGGTTGGTAATAATGGAGATGTAGCCAACATCTTCAACAGGACTGAAGTGGACGCCTTCGCTAATAGCCACCTCGTGATGCCCAGTGAACAAGTGCTCCGTGATGACAGTCGAAGTTGTGGTTAGTTACAATATTTGTTAGAAGATGTTGTTTAGATACAGTCTCACGACTTTACACAATAGTTTAAACTCTCTTTCTCTCTCACTACAGCAACTCTTCGTAACGATACTGTTATCGGTGATCCTTTGTTCCGAGCCACTGCCTACATGCCCCAGACCAACTCTGCTACCAACCTATGCTACGAGATCCATGGTGCCGCCGACAGAGTCTTCAGTTTAGTGTCTGACAGCTGTGTAGCTGTCAATGCTCTGTACGCTCCAATGAACAACCCTGAAGAAGGCAACATCATCCGTCAAGTCGGCATCGTTGCTGTAGACTCGAACAATGCCTGTCACAACGTCACTGTCACCCTCGCTAACGGACAGTGCAGTGCTAGCAGGTCATCAAACAATGGGGTGGTTATGAATTACCCCAACAGCTTTGAAGACACATTCAATGGTGTATCAATAAGACAGAGAACGCTGAACAGAGTACGTGTGTCTGTACCGAACTGTGAGCGTGTGCCTCTTGTGATGTGGGTGACATGTGAGAACGTTACCGGACAAGAGATGATCCGATTCGACATCTCTCGTGGAATCAACCTGCGACCATCATCTCATGGACTGCTAGGTGAGTCAATCCAGACACTACTCTGAGGTACTGTACCATTAGAGAGATTGTGGATTCACAGTTTTGTTGTCAGCTTGATTCTATAAGTGTTTTTTGACTACATATCACTTGCAATATCTAAGAATCATTAAAAAAATTTTCTTAAAAAAAATTAATGTGAGGATTATGCAAAATTTTGTGCTTTAACGATCAACGAGTAAATTTTTCATACACAAAAATTAGCCTCTTGGCATAGATAACCACTATTATACATCTACACAGTTTTTGTGACTTCTTGAAATCTGCATCTATTATCCTCTTCCCTCTCGTATTGCAGGTCAGTTCTGGAATATTCCCGTTACTGTGGTACCATACTCCGGAACCCAACCCCTGCCAGAGGACTATGACGCTTCGATGGTGTTCGTAGTGACTGTGTCTCCACCCAATGGAGCTCCTCGTAGATTCATTGCTGAGCGATTCGGCCGAAACTGGGACAACTCGGCAGGACCGTGCATGTACGTCGGTAACTCACAAGGCGGCCCGTCTGGAGAGGTCACTGATCCTAACGACTCAGTTATTGAACCAACCTATCAGAACTATTTGGTCGACAGTCTCCACAACACTCGCTTTACGTTCAATCAATTCAGGGAAGGGGTGTGTCCAGGATCATAACTCCGCCCACTCATGAGTACAAGACTAGAATGTGTTCCGTCAAAGTAGCGTAGCTCATTAACTCTAGTTTATTTTTATTGTCACATGGCGTGTTTCAAATAAATAAAAAGTGCAATTATAATTCAATATTTCTGTCTAGATTGCGATGGTGTCTATGTTGCTAAGTCCTGTGGCTCAGGCGTGCTCCTCTTCTCGTCCCAAACTGCCTCCATTGCTTTAAGAAGCACGTTAGGAAAGTGATCGCTAATCATGTCCGGACACGCTACCACTCGATTGAAACTATTCGCCGAGGCCCAGTAAGCCTCAAGTCGTCTCTTTCCCGGCCCAGTTGTTAAAGTGTCTACGATGTGTATGATTCTACCAGGAGGGAACAGCGGCGCCATTGTAGCATCAGGTACATCTACCTGGTCTTCACTATCATCAGGGTCAACATCACTACCTTCAGGGGACAGGAGTGGTGAGTGTTCGTCAGTGGTAACACGGCCTCGCTCTATGTCACTCGGTTCATCGAATACCATCGCACGACCACAGCACTTGCACAGCGTCTCGCAGGCACCTTCCAGGAGAATACGGTACTTGGGTTTACGGCAAGTCTCCATTGCATGGATGACGTCCACTTTGAGAGAGTGAGCTGTTGGTACACTTAGCCGTGTGACCAGGTCCTGTCCAAGAGTGACTGAGGTGACGAATTGTTGTGTGTAAGTGTTTCCCTCTGCACCAAGGAGGGAGCCAGTGGGTGAGTAACAGAAGCAATGGAGGTCTGGGTACTCATCTCTCAGCATCATAGCAAGCAGGCAGGCACAGCCTGCTCCCAGTGAGTGACCCACTAGCACAAGCTTGTACTGTGGTGCTCTACGGAATGCCTGAGCTAGCAAATCTTCATCTCTGATTCTCTCCAACACCCACATCGCTGTCTGATGCATGCCCTTGTGGACTCGGAACTTTGGCCAGCCAGGCACAGTCATATTCTGTGTCCCAGCCGTGAGGTCCGTGAGTACATCGTACAATGACAGGGATCCACGGACAGCGATCACTACGCTCTGACCAGCATGGTCCAGGCACACCATGAAAGGAGCTTGATAGACATCGTTCTCTAGAGAGGCATAGAGTATATCAACTCCGTTGATCTTTGAGGTAGCTACGATACCAGCATAGCCACACGAGCAGCTATTGTCGCCAACAGCATAGGGCGTGGCTTTACCCGGGCAAGTCATGTGACGTATGAGACTGCACATACCACAGCAGATGTTCATATAGACATGTAGCGGCCAGGAGTAGATACCGAGGGCAAACCGTATATAGTGAAGGGAGTCCTTGAAGATAGCATACTCTGAAGCATTGTTGAAGTTGACGGAGACCGATCGCCAGCTTCTCTCTGCCTCTGGTGTGTTCATAATGGCCGCCTCTCGCTGTAGATGCTGTTTCTGCAGCAGCACAAAGCCAGCAGCAATGTCAGACAAGACGAAATCAGTGTCAGCAAACAGGTGAGCAAATATCTCGGCCACTTCACGATAAGCAACACGATGTGTTTCATTGCTTGTCGAGAAGCACAGCATCACTCGGAACCTCTTCTCCCACACTGAGTGAGTGAGTTGCCACACATGATCACGATCATGGTCCTCGTCAACTGATGACTGGACATTGAAATCAACCTATAGAATAACACAACACCATGTGAGGAGGATAGTGTATATCCATTGGCTAAACTACATAGTGTCACCTTCATGCACTAATGTGTTCAGTCTCTGATCATCCTCCATCGTGTGAATAAAGACAACAGTGACTACAGAGACTGAACACATTAGTGCATGAAGGTGACACTCTACACTTTTCGTTTCAGCGCGACAAAGAAATCTGTTTTTTTTATTCCACGTCTACACTGTATCTAGCTGTGTTTGTGTGTGTATCACGTGATCTCTCTCACCTTGGCTGAGTAGATGTGACATGGGTCAAGGTAGACCAACATGGCGACCAGTAGACACACAAAGATGAACCAGGTCACAGCAACCACCACACGAGCTAGAGTCACAGCTACATTGAGGCTACTACACGCAGCCATGTCCTCTGGAGTCTCTGGCTGGCTGGCTAACACTGTCTTCACGATTAGAGCGACTATCTCCAACACAAACACACCGAGTCGGATATGAACCAGTGTAGGGACGAACCGCCTCGGTTTGGTGTTCATGATGGTGCCCTGGGCGCTAGCTATCACCAAGGCGCTGTCGACTAGCACTGTTAGTAGCGTCATGGCGATAGAGATGTATGCCACTGCTGCAAACACTTCTTGGTGGGCACAGAAGAGCGCGTCGTGGAGGACAGCTATACCGATGAGTTGAGTTAGCAGCCAGAGCAGCCGTATACCCACAGCAACTAGCCCAGGGAAGACCAGGTCATCGCTACCGAACTCCCAGCGCCGACCGACAGCTACCAGAGAAGGCATGATGATGTCAGTTGAGCATGAGCTAGCTCTGCAATAAAGGGGGCGGATCTGATGGGCGGGGCTACAGTAAGGGTTATAGCAACCGCGGCGCAGCGCAATTGGTCGAGGTACAATTATGGCGCGAAAAATTAAAAATTTAAACAGAGAATGATTCAAACACTACTACATATCGCTGCTGCAGGTGGATAATCATGATCTAACAGGGAGATTGACATTATATTTATTGTTATCACAGAGCTAGCTATACAGCCACAGCCATCTTGAGTGCAGCTGCTACTGGGCACATTCTATACTGCTCTCTTGACCAGCTCGTCTTTGAGAGCAGCATCTACTGTGGGCGGAGTCTTGCCGCTCATAGCTTCCACACGATTAGCTTTTTCTTTCTGTGATGGGAATGAGAAATGATCATAGTAAAGTAGTGTCACCTTCATGCACTAATGTGTTCAGTCTCTGTAGTCACTGTTGTCTTTATTCACACGATGGAGGATGCTAAACACATTACAGCGATTTTATTATGCAAGGGTAAAGTGTAAACCGTAGAGCGTAAACCGTAAAGTGTGGAGCACTAACGCGTTAAAATGTCATCAAGTCTTTGATCATGCTCCATTGTGTGAATAAATACCAGTGACTTGACACATTAGTGACTGCAGGGTGACGCTTTACACTCAAATCTTCCTTGCAAGAAGTAATAGAACCTCAGTAGTGCATGAAGGTGACTCCAGTATAACTGGAGGGACTCACATCCATAGCTTTGTCAGCGTTGCTCTGGTGCACGGTCCTAATCGCTTCCTCCTGTGCTTTGGCTTTCTGCTGATTGGATATATACTCTTGTTGCTGTATGTCAGCCATCTTCTGAGCAGCTTTGACATTAGCCTGTAACAAATTCTTCAATAAATCAACTAAAGATATGTCTATCGTTCGCAAGCTCCTCTTTGCTATACAATAGCACTTCTCTAGCTATCTCGTACTGACACACACACGTACTTTTCTCTGGACCTCCTCCAGTACACGGGCCTGCTCATCAGACACGCCCTGTAGTGGTGAGTTTGGACTTTCTGACACTCTCCTTTTCTTCTCTTCCTCCATCGCTACGATGGCTTCTCTTTGGTGCGCCTTACGAAGGAGCTGTTCTTGCATATACACCTTGAGATCATCTAGTACCTCCTCAGTGTAACTAATGGGCCTTGTAATAGGCTAGAGAGAGAGAGAGAGACAGAATGAGAGAGATAGTGAGTGTGTGAGTGAGTATGTGATTGAATAAGTGGTTGAGTGTGTGATCTAACCTTGGTTGGTTTGCGTGATGCCAGTAGTTCTCTCTGCACACTCACTAACTTGTCGGATACTGCCACACGGCGCTCTATCTCGTCTCCAGACAATGCTGACAGCTCCTTGATCCTTCTGGCTTGTTCTTCCTCCATTGCGCCTAGTGCTTGCTTCTGGTTAACCTGTACACACACACACACACACGACATCATGTACGAGATAGCAAGGAAACTGTACCACACTAGAAACATTGAAAATACAATGATACACACACTTATTATGCTGTATGCATACCCAGGATGACACTGACAGACAGACAGACAGACAGACAGACAGACAGACAGACAGACAGACCTTGTGGACTAGTTCCTGCTGCATGGTCACCTTGTTAGCATGTGTGGTCAGCTCTTGCTTCTCTTTCTTCATCTCTTCATCAGCCTAACAATGAACAGCAACACAGTAACACCAGATGAATATAGCTGGATAGAGGATCTATACATGTGAAGTGCTATAGTAATATGGAACTCAATGACTGTAAAGTGGGCGGTCCCAAATTGATACTTTGTATACCTCTGTAATAAGGACACTATTATGGCTACTGTGATCAAAGCAACACAGCATCAACGGTTGTTATGGTAACACTGTCAGTGTCTTTATAGTAGCTAACTCGGCACATAGTCTATTATAGTTTTAGTTATTGTAAATTATTATTGATAGCTTGCTATTAGTATTAGTGAGCCGTGTTGCTTTTATTGCATTCCTAGTTGAGATAAGGTCTTGAAACATTAAAGGATGCTATCTCACATGATTGGTTTCAAATCTTTAACCACTTTAGTATTTAGTTGATCTATTATTAGTTTTAGTTATTAGTTCAGTCTGAGTATAGTTTGTTTTGTTAACAATAATGATTTGCCGCTTATAAAAATAGGTTTTAATTATTATAACACTATTTATAACTAGAGTTCTAATGAACACATACCCGTGCACTGAGCTAGGAGCTAAACACAACTACTCCAGCATTACTGCAACACGCACGTTACAACTAGCCCATAGACAGCTCCAGAAAAATAGATGATAGCATACATGCACTAACAGTTGATTGGCACATCACAGAAGGCCTCAAGCATACCATAGCTATAGGCCTCAAGAAGCTCTGACGTACGGTACATGTGAGACTGAGTGAGGACATCGACATGGATAGGAGGTTGGGTGACACACCCACAATACCGTAAAGTGCTCTTACAAGGACACGTAGCTTTAGAAAGCCATGGATTAGCCGCTCGAGCAAGGCTTGCCAGCACAGAAAACGTCTTCAAAGGACTATAAATTCAGTGAAGAAGCTGCAGAGAGTGTTTTAGTGGAAAGTTTCGAGCGGTAAGACGCAAACAGGCGTGTTTTTTGATCACACACACACACATATACACAGACAGACACAAACGCATAACCCTCCTGCATACTGCGCACGGGTAATTATTTAGGCTTGACAGGAGTACCCATCATTGCTATCTATGGGCCTATGGCTGGTACATTATGTCAACACTAGCCACACCCATACACTACATGTGTAGTGGTGTACCATGACACTCTGTTGTCATAACAACAGCATACTAGAATACCAATTTGCAGCCAGACAAAAACACATAATCAACATTAACATGTTATTATAAGAGCCAGTAGTAGTGGACTATATTAGGCTTCACCAGTAGTGATAGTAAACTGGATTATTGCTAATATTGGACCATGTTAACAATAACTAGTCAGACAATAACAAACACCTGAATACGCTAGTGGCACTGATAGTGGTTCACTGTCTTATTGTAATGCTGAAGTATAGAGTGTCACCTTCATGCACTAATGTGTTCAGTCTCTGATCATCCTCCATCGTGTGAATAAAGACAACAGTGACTACAGAGACTGAACACATTAGTGCATGAAGGTGACACTCTACACTTCAGCATCACAAGATGACAGACATCACACACACAGTACAACGAGGTGGTCTTAGTGTCGACTAACCTGCATCTTTCTCATGGTTCTCAACAGGTCCTCCTGTACTCCGACTAGACGATCATAGCTCTTCATACGATCCTTGTACTCATTTGAGTCCTGGTCCTCTGAGACGCGACGCTCTCTCTCCTTCTCCTCTTCTGCTATGAGCTAAGAGGGAGAGAGGGAGGGAGGGAGGGAGAGAGAGAGAGAGGAGAGAGAGAGAAGAGAGAGAGAGAGAGAGAGAGAGAGAGAGAGGGAAGGAGAGAGAGAGGGATGGAGAGAGGGAGAGAGAGAGGGGAAGAAGGAGAGAGAGAGGGGGAGAGAGAGAGACAAGAAATGAAAAAGGGACGAGGTAACAGTAGCTATATTTAGTAACAAAACCTCTTTATAAAGGACATGCTCTATTTTTAACCTAACTGCAAATGCTTATTCAGTCTCAACACCAGGTCATGGTTCCTTCATACGACCTATGTTGAATCTTGAAGCTATTGCTCAATGTCCATATCGTATCAACAGTGTTGATACAAACACTAGTACAGATGTTGAACAGATGTAGTTATTATTGCTACAATTCGCCACATTTCCACAAACATGTCTGAGGTTGATATTTCAGTTTCTGTACCTCTTTGACGACTGCTTTTCTCAACAGCTCCTCATGCACCTCGACTTTCTTATCAGTAGTGACACGCTGGGCCTGTTCTAGTTCAGCAGCTCGCTTTACCTGAGAGAGAGAGGGGGGGAGAGAGAGGGAGAGAGAGAGAGAGGGAGAGAGAGAGAGGGGGGAGAGAGAGGGAGAGAGAGAGAGAGAGGGGGGAGAGAGAGGGAGAGAGAGAGAGAGGGAGAGAGAGGGAGGAGAGTGAGAGAAAAAGAGAGAGAGAGACAAACAGAGTGAGTGATTGATTTATGCCCCTGTCTCACACCAGCAGCTGTCCCTATGATCAACACATCAATGTGTCACACTCCACTCCACTACCATACACTACACATCACTAACATACTGTGCCTAGTCAAGCTTGCTGTCTCTAGTGAAAACATATTACACCTCAAATGACAATGATGATATTCATTGACACTAGACCACAATGTAGCTAAACAGCTTCTCATGTAGAGACAGCTTGCTGCTGGTTAGGACTGCTGTTAGACAATGAACTAGCTATACTGTCTCCTTGTAATGATGAAGTGTAGAGTGTCGCCTTCATGCACTAGCTGTTCAGTAATGGGTCGTCTTCCTCAGCATTGCCAGAAGACAGAATCAGCACAGCGCTATTTGTTTGTAGCAAATACTGTCACATTGCAAGTAATCAAACTATAAAGAGCTATCATTCTAAGCTAGTCACAACAAACTCGCTCAATTAAAAACCAATAAAATACTCACTATCAGTGGATTAGGCACTCGTGGTCACGTGAGCTATCCTATCTAGCTAGACTGAGGTGTTGTTCACTCCATTGAAGGAATGCTACAAGATGCAGCTGTTATGACAGCAATGAGTGAGTAGAGTGATCATTGTCAATACCTTATTAGCTATTACTACTAGACCACTAGTATTAGATTATTGATCTACTACAAAGCCAAGATATGAAGTGTGATGAATTGACCTAACATGGCTGCAGTGAAGACAGTCATTTGTGATGGAGAAATGTGTCTAGCTGCCTCACAGAGGGTCACTGGTAGAGCCAGGACACCTGTGCACTAAGCAGTGTCTAGCTGCCTCACAGAGGGTCACTGGTAGAGCCAGGACACCTGTGCACTAAGCAGTGTCTAGCTGCCTCACAGAGGGTCACTGGTAGAGCCAGGACACCTGTGCACTAAGCAGTGTCTAGCTGCCTCACAGAGGGTCACTGGTAGAGCCAGGACACCTGTGCACCAAGCAGTGTCTAGCTGCCTCACAGAGGGTCACTGGTAGAGCCAGGACACCTGTGCACCAAGCAGTGTCTAGCTGCCTCACAGAGGGTCACTGGTAGAGCCAGGACACCTGTGCACTAAGCAGTGTCTAGCTGCCTCACAGAGGGTCACTGGTAGAGCCAGGACACCTGTGCACTAAGCAGTGTCTAGCTGCCTCACAGAGGGTCACTGGTAGAGCCAGGACACCTGTGCACTAAGCAGTGTCTAGCTGCCTCACAGAGGGTCACTGGTAGAGCCAGGACACCTGTGCACTAAGCAGTGTCTAGCTGCCTCACAGAGGGTCACTGGTAGAGCCAGGACACCTGTGCACTAAGCAGTGTCTAGCTGCCTCACAGAGGGTCACTGGTAGAGCCAGGACACCTGTGCACTAAGCAGTGTCTAGCTGCCTCACAGAGGGTCACTGGTAGAGCCAGGACACCTGTGTACTAACCAATGCAAGCAACTCCTGGAACCTGGGCTGGAGCTCTGTCAACACACTCTACTAGCTCATTATGCAGCAGCAGTCATGGTGTGTG
Organism: Haliclona indistincta; assembly: GCA_964017065.1. NCBI lineage: Eukaryota > Metazoa > Porifera > Demospongiae > Haplosclerida > Chalinidae > Haliclona > Haliclona indistincta. The sequence continues at coordinate 15,373,968 of OZ024786.1, read as the reverse complement.
TTAGTACATGACAAGGAAACACATGATGTGTCTAATGACTGTACAATAACACACTAACCAGTCCAACATCACACAAATGGACCCACACACTACACCATCCACGGGCTTCTTGTATCTGCTAAGACTAGCTAAAATTAGACTGACAAGATTGATGGTGTGAGCTAGTTCCCTATCAGGTGCTTGTTGTGTTCGCGGTGGCGCCAGTGTTTCGCGGCAATGTGCTCACCTGCAGTAGGTTGAGACAGCGCAGCAGGTCCTCTTGTACCACTATCAGTCGGTCGTAGGCGGCCTCGCGAGCAGAGTCTGGCTTCCCGTGCTCAGCTATCCGTCTCTTCCGCTCCTCTTCTTCCAGGTCGTTGACTACCTTCCCCGCGAACTGTGCCAGTAGCTGTTGCTGCATGCGTTCCTTAGCCTCCTGGGCTTGGTCGCTCAGAGGGACACCACTTGTCGCGTTAGTGCTATCTGCCATGACGTCTTCAGCTGCTCAGTGCTCACCGAGTCTTGAGCTCCTTTTATATACGAGCCATGCAATGCGCATCGTTTAGAATTACCCGCCAAATTTAAAGGCTCCAGTGTCACTAATAATTGCTGCTAAAGTACACCAGTTCACCACACATCAGTCAGTGTTAGAAATGAACTTCTTTTCGAAGACGATCAAGCACACTTGGTGTTTGGCTATCAGAGAGACTGGATTGGTCAATTCATGTGCAAGCAATTACAAAGTCAGCTGCTAGAACAGTGGGTATGCTCTACAGGAGGTTCTATAAACATGCATTGTCAAGAACTCTTGTTAAAAATGTACACAGTCATGGTGCGACCTTTGTTAGAGTATGCTGCACTAGTGTGGGATCCTTGATTGCAGCTCTAGAGAGGGCTGAAAAGATGGCGCTGAGGCTGTGTGCTAAAAATTGGTCTGCAAATTATGAAGATCTCTTGTTGCAGTTTAACTTGCCATCTCTGAGGCAAGGGCGGGAGCTTCTCAAGCTATCCTTCTTTTTTTCAAATTCACAATGATAACTTTCATTATTAATTTTGGGCTCATGCACCAGTGCATCCTTCCCCCATAGACCTTATACTGAGAGTCTATGATCCTGCTCGTGTAGCTACACGAGCAGGATCTGATACCTCGTACGAGATATCAGATCCTGATCCTAGTACGAGGTATCTGATACCTCATCCTGATCCTAGTACGAGGTATCTGATACCTCAGATCCTAGTACGAGGTATCTGATACCTCGTACTACGGCCTACAAGTCCTCTTTTTCCTGATGTTGTTGCAATGTGGAACGACCTTCCTTTTGAGCTGCGCTCTCTACAATCTCTGTCAGGTTTTAAGAAAGGTGTCCTCAACTACTGGAACACTGTAACTTGGTTTGTATCCCTGTATTAGCTTATGCTACTGATACGACCACGCAAAATTGTCATTAAAAAACTCTCATGCATGTAGAAACATAATATTATAGCGCAACATTATCATTGTAATCAGTATCACTCAATTACAAGCACTTCTTAAAATAAATAATAATGTCTCTTACAATAATTTATAAACATAATCACACTTCTAATTGTTCCAAAAAAATCTAAAATTGACAAATTAAAGAAATTTCACTCCTATCTTAAGAAATTATCCCACTTTTCAAAAAGCACCAAAGCTAATGGATCAAACTTGTCAAGAACTCAGCCTTCTTTCTAACTTGTTCGAGTGCTTGTACACGTTCGTGCCAGCGAGCTCTGGCCTCACGCTTTTCAGACTCAATGAGTAGATCTATGTACTCTACCTCAGTGAGGTGGTTGGGCTTCAGAGCGATCTGTTTCAGACGTTCAATGCTCGTCGTACATGTTATTTGATTACTAATTAACTTTAATACATTTGATGGTGGCACTGCCGGAATGTTTGTTTCGAGCCTCTCACGCACTTGAATTACTTCTCTTGATAGTGTTAAGCTCTGAGTTTCTGCAGTTGAGAAATGGCTGAAAAAGTCATCGAAGCTCTTGGTACCCATTCTCCAGACCATCCTGTCAAATTCATAATCAGCTGATTTGCTAGCATAGAGTGCTGAATTATTGAACTTAAAGAATGCATTTTCTGGCACACCAGCCACTTTAACAGCATCAAGTACTGGTGGCCGCATTCCGTCAGCGGTTATCATGAGGAAGATATTACCAGCTACATCTTTCCCAAAGACAGCAAGAATGGCATCAAACACATATCGCTGCGTTGGTGTTAATCGTGCCAGGGGAGCTTGAGTAACAATCCCGATCCCATGAATCTCATTGATGCCTTCTAAGGAGAAGAGCTCCTTGATCTGACTGACAATATATTTGTCCCTCGCCAGCCCTCCTGAAGCTCCGAATCCAGGGGTGTCAATAACTGTCAGTGTGTATGGGAGAGGAGAGTCATTGTCTTTGTAGAAAGTATAGGCAGTTATAGCCATTGTTTGACTCTTTGTCGGATCTTTTGCAGTTGACTCGGCAACTAGTTTGAAGCGGAAGTCATCATCCCATTGTACACCCATGATATAGTTAGCCATACCATTGATTAAGGTAGTTTTACCAGCCCCGGTAGCACCTACCACCATAAGCACCTTGTGTTGAACACCAGATTGGGTACGTTTGTGACATGAACAATTCTCTATGACTTCTCCAGTGCTTGGTTCATTAGAAACTCCAACATGGACCTTGAGAACATCTTTCTTTTTCAAGGCACAATGTGTTGGAAGTAAGTAGGTTGGTGGATTACTACTGATTGGATTAAGTCCATTACAGACTTTAGCTCCCCAAGGCATTGTCTTCATTTCAATCGGGTCACTGAGCTCACTGTCTGGGCCAGCTCCTGCCTCAGATTCAGCTCTAACCTTGAAGATGTAGACTGTTTTAGCAGAAAAGCCAGACAAATCAGCAAATTCTTGCTTGTCGGATGTTTTATGAATGGTCCATTGGTTTTGTGGAGCAGTAGAAACACAATAAGATATAGTGTAACTCTCAACTATGTCAGCTCCATACTTCGGTTTGATCCATTTCAATCGTAAGCTTATGTGGGTTACCTCAGAGGCACATGGCTTACCAGGTTGATCTGGGGGCAATCTTATCCGACACTCATCTCCTTCTGGACCTAACCCTACATGGGTTACTGCTCTAATTTTAAAGGAATAGAGTTTACCAGGAACAAGACCAGATAGCACCAACTGTTGCTTATTAGTGGTGGTTTTCTCTGTGCACCACTGATCCTTTGCATCATCACTGGATTGGTAGGAGACTATGTACGACTGGATACTGGAGACTCCATATTTTGGTTTGTCCCAAGCAAGTTCTAGGCCGGCGTGATTCACACCATTTGCCTTAGGTTTACCAGGTGGACCTGGTGGCTCGAACATTGATTGGTAGCCGCTCTCATATAGTGACACAAATTTAGGATCGGTGCTATCAAAACTATCACTATTAGTAACAACAAATTTCACACCTGCTGCGGTGTGATTGATATTTGCAAAATCTCTGAAGGATCGAATCTGTAAACGCATCTCTCGCATAAATGCCTGATTTTTGTACCATACCTGGGGTAACTGTCCAGAAAAACCTTCCGGACTGACCTCTTTGTTTTGCAGGTAAGCTTCCATTTTCAGCAATTGAGCATCTTTGCCCCAGGTGACACCAAAGTCTAAGCAAAAAACTGTGTCTATATCCAAATCATTGATGAAGACATCCACTTCCCCGGGCTCAAAGGCAAGCTTAATCTGTTCTTGTTTCAGATGCTTCAAATATCCAGATAGAATCTTTACTTCATTCTCTTTTCCACTAACCCAGGTCGAGAGACTTAGGGGACAGAACGGTGACAAGCTGTTTGTTTTAAGGATCTCTGCAATGTCTGCTTCACCTGTTCCACCTCCTCGTACCTTGGGCAGCATGGTTGCCAGGCTCTTCTGCAAGTCAGCTCTGTATCCACTGACCAGACCTTTTATTTTTTCAAGCTCTTCTTTGAGACCCAGAAAGTTAGAGCAGACCTCAGTTCTTATGAGGTCATTGCTTCTCATGATTATATCATGCAGACACTCCATGAGAATGTGCAATTCATCAATCAGTCGAGAACTGATTTCGCGCACCATCCTCTCTGCTCTACTGTCTAGCAAGCCTAGGGGATAGAGCCAAACCTTTTTAGGAACACTCTTTCCTTTGAGGAACTCTGGCAATTCCTGGTAAACCTTTGCTGCGTCACGATAAGTAGTCGGGTGTTTTGGCAAGATAAGATCTCCATAAAATTTGCAGTGCAGTTTCTCTTCCTCAGTTTTGTCAGTCTGGCTTAGATCCAGCGAGGCTTGTCCCTCTATTGCCAAATTTTCTAAGCCAGGTAGTCCTCCCACCTTGACCTTCAAACTGCCATGGATTTCCTTGATGTCCTCGTCTATCGCAACTTCTCGATCAAACACAAAGAAGGCATCAGCTCCGTAGACCATTCCTGTTACAACGTGAGTAGCAACGTTTTTGTCAAAGATATCAGTGTACTCAAAGTTTCCCAGCTGATCCATTGTCAGCTGCTCAAATCTGGTGGTGGATTTGTACTTGAGGCTAACACGAGCCTGTTTCTTTGATGTTTTTTGATCCATAAGGAACTTTGCAGCTCCTTCAACTTTCACCATGCCTCCTAAGATACTGAGCTTCAAGCTGGCATCAGCGCCTACGTGAGTTGCTTTTTCACTGAGACTGTCTTCAGCAATAACCTCAAAATCAGACGTTTCAAGTGGTTTCACCGATACTGCCGTGCTAAGTGCCTGTGATCCCCACAAGGTAACGCCTGGAATAAGACTATCACTACGGCAGTCGTACAGCATTCCCAGCTGGAATGGCTGCCCTAGACAGGGCTTCTCAAGAGCATCTGCACCTTTTGGAACCTCATCAACAGATGAATTTCCTTTAGCAGTTTGAAGTGTGCTCCCGCTCATGATTTAAGACAAGCACGAATGCTAGTATCAACTTAAAGGAGCACACCAAAGACTACTGATCTATATAGCTAGCTGGTTTGATAAATAGTACTATAGAGTTTGGTGGTAACAGTTTAGATCAGCTGATTATACATCAGTTTATAGATCAGCTGATTATACAGCAGTTAATTGGCAGTGCGCTTGCTTCGGACTTGTATAAAATATTATTATACTTGGAATCAGTCACTGATCAAACTCACAATCGAAACTTTATGATCCAATTTCACCTGCACTGAAGTGTCTGTCAAAGAAATAAAGAATTTCAATAATAATTCCGCACACTGAACTTATAAGCTACTCAGTGTATATGTAACATTACACAATCAATAGGCAATCAATAGTAAAACAGATCCTATCATGATAACTACATCATAAGATCCTATCATGATAACTACATCATAAGATCCTATCATGATAACTACATCATAAGATCCTATCATGATAACTACATCATAAGATCCTATCATGATAGCTACATCATAAGATCCTATCATGATAACTACATCATAAGATCCTATCATGATAGCTACATCATAAGATCCTATCATGATAACTACATCATAAGATCCTATCATGATAACTACATTATAAGATCCTATCATGATAGCTACATCATAAGATCCTATCATGACAGCTACATCATAAGATCCTATCATGATAACTACATCATAAGATCCTATCATGACAACTACATCATAAGATCCTATCATGATAACTACATTATAAGATCCTATCATGATAACTACATCATAAGATCCTATCATGATAACTACATCATAAGATCCTATCATGATAGCTACATCATAAGATCCTATCATGATAACTACATCATAAGATCCTATCATGATAACTACATTATAAGATCCTATCATGATAGCTACATCATAAGATCCTATCATGACAGCTACATCATAAGATCCTATCATGATAACTACATTATAAGATTGGCCCATTGTTGCCAGATGTGTGACAAGTATTATCTGGCAACTCTGTTGGCAGATGATTTATCTATTGGCGACGAGGATTAGTCAAATCCAATCCTGAAGAAGTATAATAATTTGTTGGTTGATACGCGTGAAATGGCTACAAGAGTGGATCTACCACCGCTACCGCCATTCGACACTCACGGTGACTTGGTGGCGTATCCAGGATTTGAGTAAGGAGGGTGCTCACACTCATACACAAATAGCATTGTGTATTCAAGACAAAGAGCACTTAGCCTACACTGACAAGTGATTACATGGTGGTTTTTGATTAGCACTGATGACTCCAGCCCAGATTTTATGACTATTATTAGTTACATAGAAAATGTTTTCATAGCAAATTGCTTGCTAAGAATGTGCTTGAGCAATGGTATAAAATACAGAACGTGGAATGGAACGCGGAATGAAATATGGAATGGAACGCCAAATGGTAAAAAAAAACTGAAGGACACTTGATTTGACTTGTTCAGCTTGAATCATAGCCTAGAGCTCACTTCTATATCTATAGGTAGAGTTGCCCAACGTAGTCTGATCTGTGTTCTGCAGTGTAGCCCTCAAAGACTAGCTGTATAGCTCACGTGCCACTCGCTCAGGCTCATTGTTTGCACACTACTGAATTAAGTTCACAGCTCTCTTTGTGTCGGAGAGAAACTCAACCCTTAGCTTAGGTCACCATAACATGACTTATAACCGTTGTTTGTATCCAGGCAGCATGTACCCCGGTGCAACAAGGGGGTGTGGCTGTGGGTGTGCAGTATGGTGTATGCGAGTATGTTTACAGCAAGGCTGTTGTTAGAACGTTATCTTAGTTCCAGAGTAAAGATTAGCGTGCGCTGTTAGACTAAACTCTGCCTGTATAGTTAGTGAGTTTAACCTCTGGTTCATTTCTTACGAGTTATGCTCAAGAAGAAGTCCCAGGCTGAGCTGCTTGCACTAGTCTGACACCAGCTATCAACACGTTTTACATTCCACTACCGCTCTCCACTCTTTGCGTGTAGCAGTACGCAAGCTGAACAAGTGTCTTTTTTCTTTTCAAGTCGAAATTTGGCTGTGGTTTTCTTTGCTGTTTGACGTTCCATACCATATTCCATTCCACGTTCCGCGTTTTATACCTACCCGCACTGAAAGCACCCTTGTAGATACGCCCCTGGGTGACCAAAGCTTCTTAAGGCGCGTTCACATGGACCCTGCAAAGTGGATTGAATGCGCATTCAATCCGGTTCGCTAGCGTTCACATGAATCCGCTTCAGCTCGATGCGAATTCAATGCGCATTGCGTTCAATCCACCTCCGGAGGCGGATTGAAAGTGGATTGGAAGCGAATTGCGTTTAGTGCGTGGGCAGACGCGAGTTGATACAAGGCGCTTGGTGGACTAAACGCTTTGTAATGGACGTTTAAAGCTACAAAAGCATCGTTGAAGGCTAAGAAGAGCGTGATGTAGACTTTTTAAAATCGAATAGCCGCGTAATTCGCATCCAATTCGCTACATGTGAACGCTCGCGATGCGCATTGAATTCGCTTCCAATTCGCTTTGGCGAGTTTGGGGATTGAATGCGCATCAAAAGTGGATTCCATGTGAACACGCCTTTAGTGTCTTTGACCATCTCAAACAGATATTTTTGAGCCAGACGCTCATAGACACGGGACATTACCAGAAATAAAGGACATCACACGAAATTACGTTTATGCACAGAACACAATTACTTGTATTGTAACATGATTAATATAACGGGTTGCTAATGACAACCGCTCCGTTCCGTGAAGGTCACCTTGGATCATAGTTCACTGTGCGTCTACTAGTCCCAGTAGCGTCTATGGTACTGAAAAGGACTCCTATTGGTGCGCCACGAACGTCTGCTTCCTTCACTCTGAACTACAAAGCGTTGTCGCCGTTCGCTAGCATGGTACAGGTAGGCAACTTCACAGCTCTACAAACGCTTGAAGTAGATGTCCACTGTTTCAACACGGTTGTGTATAGCTATACCATAGATATTATAGTACGGGATAGGAAACCGCACTTAATTGGGTGGTCGATGCGCATTACCTTTGACGTCACACGACGATTACATTTTCCGTGTATTTTCCGCGTCCGTGTATTGTGCTCTCCGTATTTTAAGGCGTATCCGCACTGGGAAACCGGGTTGAATCCGGGTTGGATTAAAACCAGACTTACCCGGGTTGAACTCGGTTAGCGCGCGTCCGCAATCAACCCGGATCGATGCGAGTCAGGTCCATGCAGCAGTCCAAGATAGCGTTTATAGCACTAGCATGAGACCTTCTAAGTCTTTCTCTAGCGCTTGAGCGCTCAGGGAACGTCTCTAGCGCGCGTACATGTGGCGGTGCTAAGATGAACCCAGTTTCAACCCACTTCAACCCACATACGTATGTGGGTTGAACCCGGGTTGGCTGAACCCGGGTTCAACCCGGATTCGCCAAAACCGGGTTGAGTGCGGACGCACGCAACCCGGGTTCGCGCGCCAGTGCGGACATGCCTTTAAATAAACGGAGAATCTCTGATAGCACAGCCAAGAATCTACCAAGAACTTCGCCTTTTACACGGTCAAAGAATGACTAGTTGTCTGGATATCCAGCCCAGTACACATCGTAGGGTATGTACCGCTGGTTTAGAGCTTACAAAGCGCCATTGATCCAGCCAGTATGGAGAATTTGTGGCTACAAAATCCTGACCAACGGAGACGAGTTCGTGTCTATAGCGGAAAAAGTATACTTCTTGGCAATGTACTAACTGGTTCAGTACACCCAGACGACTAATGGCTTTGCATTAGTACCAAAATCAAGTCATAGAACCTTTGCCTCTTCGAGAATTTGTGTGTACAGATCTGTAATCCGCCGTTATACTCACAAATCTTCTGTTCGCCGTGAGGTGCCAGTACTGGTATCCATCGAAGGCCGGTAGTATGAAACACGCAATCTTCAACAACACAATAAATGCACTAAAATAGCCCAGAGACAGCAAAAGAAAGCTGTACAGGCAAAAAACTATACCGTGCTCGTCTGCTGCTAATTAGTAATCACTGCTACGCACGGTAATGCGCATCGACCACCTCGACGTGACGTCACGTAATACATGTACATTTTGGAAATTTTAGTTTCCCATCCCGTACTGTAATATCTATGGCTATACTAAGAAGCTCAAGGTTATGTATCAATGTTCTTTTCAGAACAGAAAGTAAGCAGCGCGTCAATATCAGAGCTCATAGAGAATGGCAGTCACGAGTGACTTCTGGGCTCCCTCCTGAGCCTTTGCAACACTAGAATTGCTAATACTAGTTTCTAGACAGTCTGGGATAGTCTGAGATACTAGCGCTGCAGTTTAACCCTTTATAGGCTATTGACACCTTAAGGCGTCATAATTGACTCCACCTATATACTCTAGACGTCATAAATAGTGTGAAAAGTGCTCTAGAAAGGTCAAATCAAGTTTAATTGCAAATTACCTTTAAAAAACCACTGTTTTTCGTCGCGCCCTCCCCACTAAACCATATAGAACGGGGGGACGAGGGGATTTTTAAAGGGGGGTGTCCCCCTTTAACCCGGGGTTCGAAGGGGCAGAGCCCCTCGCCACTTTCGGCATTTTTAGGGCTTCAGGATGCCCAGAAATGCATACTTTGGCATAGAATATGGTCTAAACTGTGCTGTTTGCTCACCTGGACACCACCACGTTTTTGTATCAGTCGCCAGGGCTAAATAATTACCAAAATTAGCTGAAAAATGGCGAGGCTGCAGCACTTAAGTGGCTTCAGTTCCGAAGTGGGAGTGGCCAACTCAGAGTTTAGTACATGGTCGTAAACTTTGACATGCCAGGTAAAAACAGTGCTAGTTTGGAACAGCTAGCGTACTGCATGTTGTAGAAAATTGCTAGAGAAACTGTCAGTTTAGAGCAAGTCGAATTTTCGTCAAAATAACCTAGCAACTAAAGGGTTAAACAGAATAAACCATGCTCAAACTGTCCTAAACGCAACTGCTGTACTTCATTTCTTCCCGGGCAAAACTTTTTTCTTACCTAACTTCACCTCAAAAGTGGAACAGACTTTTTTCCTTGGATTTCAATTTTGAACACACCATTCAAATCTTCAGACCCTGTTCTATTAGACCTGGGGTCAAACAACTCAAAATCGAGGTTACTTTTTTAGTTACAGTCGCTCAAAAATCGATAAAAATTACATTTTGACATCAGCTAATACATTAACAATTGGGCGATAGTCGCGACTTTGAAGTGCGTTTTGGAACGGACTTTTTTCAACTCTACTGCAACATTTTTAGCTCAATCGATAGCTAATAGGCTGAAGTTTGCTATCCTGGGTCGACCAAGTGAAAATCTAGTTTGTGGAAGTCAGGACGCCGAGTAGAAGTTCATCTTCCAATGAACACAATACATAATTTAACTAAAGTGAATATATGGACCTAAGTTTTGATAGTATACGGAAATTGTAACCGGATGTCGTTATTAGCTGGCAATGAGATGATTATGCTACAGCTAAATAAAAGCTAGAGCAATACTTCTCTCCAAAGAAGAATGTCGATTACGAAGTACCTGTTCCAATTTTGCCAAGCCACACAACAGGATGGGAGGTGATCAATTTCCTACAAGACAGCTGAGAAAAATGGCTGCAAATTGTGAGTTTTCACATGAGAAAGAGACCAAGACTACGACCATACAAAACTGTCACTCAAAGCGTCTACGCCGCTATGCTCTCCGAGAAGATCTCTCCAAAGTCATGTTACCAGACGCCGGCATCGACAAACTCGGTTTGCGGGTGGGATTTCGAGTTTGCGCAAAATTACCCATTCGCGCGGAACTTGATCACTTCTACCTGGGTGTATGGAAAAGCAGGAAAAAGAAAACTGAAACGGACGACAGAAAATGGGCGTGGTCTCGCACTAGAAGCTAAACCCAAGACCCTAAAAGCCTTCGCCTAACGTGCCCAGTATGGACCTAACAGCACACAGTATGGACCTAACGGCGCCCAGCATATACTATTCTTGCTGGCACGTTAGGCGAATTACTGGGCGCCGTTAGGTCCATACTGGGCGCTGTTAGGTCTATACTGGGCGCTGTTAGGTCCATACTGGGCACGTTGGGCGAAGGTCTTGGTTTAGTTTAGTGCGAGACCACGCCCATTTTCCGTCGTCTGTTTCCGTTTCAGTTTCCTGCTTTTCCATACACCCCTTCTGCCCATACTGATTCGAGATAGCAAAACAAATAACATTACTAACCCGTGCAGAAGGTGAACCGTTAGAGCCGCGAGAACACCGGCTAAGCGACTGTTGTACTTGAGGGATATTACCTAAGGCGTTTAAGAGATGATAAACGGAGTGTAATACAGTCCGCCGGACCGCTTCTTACCGGTTCTACTGAAGAGACATCTGGTTCAGCAGTAGCGACAGTACTCTCGGAGCGTTTCAAGCCCCGCCCATTTTAATTAAAAAAGCGCGTGCGGCTAGCCGCTCTAAGGTAAACGCCTCTAATTCCGGACACGTGCTATTATCGGAATTTCAGTAATTTCTACGGGCGAAAGTTCCAAGTGTTACACCTTAGTAGAATCCTTGGGCCTTCTTCTTGACGACACTGTACAATTCTAGCAGTAATTGTTCGATTTGTAAACGAGCGGCAAGTTTGTTTTCCGCTTTTTGGAACTCTTCAATTTTAGGGGGCGGACCCTAATTCCGGACACTTCTAAAGGTTGGTCTGTGCAACCCTGCAAGCATGGTTCAAGTTGCCAAAGCTGTTACTTTCGATGTTAAGCGATGAAAGACTCAATCAACTCACTGCAGTTCCCAAGACTACTAGTCCAGGCTTGACTTTAGATTATTGAGCAACCGAATCAGGCTGGGAACGAAATTTTTGTGTAAAATGCCTGTAACTGCTGTTTGCATGACAGAAATTACCAGTGAGTGGTTGAACAACCTTGCTGCTGCATACTCAGCACCGTAACATCAACCACAGTTGGAGTATTCAACAGAACTGCAGTGCAAAATAAGATAGAAATCGACGTAGGTTGAATTTTGACTAAAATTTACAGCAGAAGTTGACTCAACTACTTTACTTCCGCTCATTGCTATCATAAAAAGTTAGATGTAGTGATATTGAAGTCAGTCAGCGTGCAAGATCACTCGCCGAAGCAACAGTAGCTAAGCTTGGTGGACAAAACCAAATCACGTTGGGTGCGGTTTCGATCAATTGTTTAGTAGGGCTAGTTCTACCCGTATTCCTGCACCACTGGTAATAGTTTAGTGCTTAAAACTCAGTGAGATGATGCTGCTATAATAGCTCTACCTGCCTAGTGAAAATGGCTAAACTACGTCAACGCGTTCTTGAGAAATGCAGCATGAAAAGTAGAGTGTCCGGAATTAGGAACCGTCCGGAATTAGGCGCGGTTACCTTAGCAGCGCTCTAAATTATCATTGTCATTGGAGGGAAGTGGTAAAACCAGGAACTGGGAAATGGGGAATGGGAAACCGAAAATGGAAATAAGAAATGGCGTGCACACGCAACTACTAAACTCTAAACCAAACCCAAGACCCTAAACCCAAGACCCTAAAAACCTTCGCCTGACGGCGCCTAGTATGGACCTAACAACGCCCAGTATGGACCTAACAGCCTAACGGCGCCCAGCAGTTCGCCTATAAACGTGCCATAACCGTGACACCTGTCATGGATGGGTGAATGGAAAAGCAGGAAACTGAAAACTGAAACGGACGGCGGAAACGGACGACGGAAAATGGGCGTGGTCTCGCACTAGAAACTAAAAACAAGATCCTAAAAACCTTCGCCTAACGTGCCCAGTATGGACCTAACAGCACCCAGTATGGACCTAACAGCGCCCAGTATGGGCCTAACGGCGCCCAGTAGTTCGCCTAACGACGTGCATACTAGAATAGTATATACTGGGCGCTGTTAGGTCCATACTGGGCGCTGTTAGGTCCATACTGGGTGCTGTTAGGTCCATACTGGGCACGTTAGGCAAAGGTTTTTTAGTCTCGTCCCCAGACCCCACCTCTTCCGCTTTGCTTGGTAGAGGGTCTGGTTAAATGAAGGCAAATTCCTGGTTCCGTGACGTTTCATTCTCAGAATTGTGAAATACCAATCAGATTGCAGTATTTCAAAAAATTCACATGACCTGCACGCGACCACCACTTGCATTGATCATGGCTTACCCAAGGAGTGCTATCATGGAATCGATATCGAAGAGCGCCAAACAGCTTGGATATTCGCGTGTTTGTCGGCTGAGCAGCAAGAAGTCGTGGTCAATTTCGTAGCGGGGCGAGACGTGCTTATTTCTCTTTCCACAGGCGCTGGGAAGTCTCTTTGCTACCTAGTCCTACCAAGTATCTTCAGCTTGCTTCGTAACAGTAAATATAGCATGGTTATAGTGGTGTGTCTTTTGAAGAGCTTGATAGAAGACCAAGCAGCTAGCCTCGTCCCCAAGTTCTGAGCCTGGGGACGAGGCTAACCAGGTAGCTAATTATTATGCACATGATTTCGCGCGTGACAATTACGTCACGGAACCAGGAATTTGCCTTCATTTAACCAGACCCTCTACCAAGCAAGAGGTGGGGTCTGGGGACGAGACTAAGGTTTTTAGGATATTGTGTTTAGTTTCTAGTGCAAGACCACGCCCATTTTCCGTCGTCCGTTTCCGCCGTCCGTTTCAGTTTTCTATTTCCTGCTTTTCCATACACCCAGTTATAACTGTTGACTCATAATAGTCATACACTATAATATAATCATAATAATCATAATAATAATAATAATCATTCTGTAACGCGGCGTGGTGTGCTTGCAGTGATTATTGCCGGAAATCTACGACATAAACATACATGCAGCATACACGGACAAAAGCTAGAATACACAAACAGGTTCACCACTCGTTACATCTCCCATTTTATTATGCCACGCGGTAGACGTGGCATATTTAGGGTTGGGCGGAAAACAAGATGGCGGCTACACTTAGGCTAAAGGCAATAATTCACGTTTATCTTGGCTGTTGACGACATCAGGGGTATTTTAACTACCTAGGGGCTATCCTGAGAGGTAAGCGCTTACAATGAGTCTACTAATAAAGACTATAAGGTCAGTTGCTATGGGCATGACAAGATGGCGTCTCGCCTGGAGGCACTATAACGGCACTGCCATATCTTCGCCGTACGGGCGTTTCAAGCTAATCTAACGTTCCGAAGCTCTTTGCACGATTTGTGCGATTACAACGAGACCTTTAGAAGCAAAAGAAACCAGGTTTAAGGTGGTAAACCAGAGTTCACGTGGTCACCCGTTTGTTCATCTTCTTCTTTCTTTCTTCTTCTTATTCTTCAGCGAGTCTAGCACAGTAGTGAGCGAACCAAACGCAACTAAACGTACACAGAAGCAACGCTACCTATGACCATCAGTGCACCTGATATCTATTTAGGCCTAAAACATTGGGAGAAGCGAGTAATTCCAGAAAAACAGTGATTTTTGGTCCATAACAGACTCCATTCCATGCTTCTGCTTGAACTCCGTTACTAGGTTACAAAGGTTCAAAGGTTCAAAGGTTTTATTGCAGGACCCAGAGGGTATAAGCATAGTACAGAATAATTTTATTATAAAACAGAGTTAGGGAAATTTAATCTTAAATAAGTCATTGCTCTCACTAACGAGTAGTCCGAGAATATCCTCGACACCCAGGTTTATAGAGTTAGAGTCAACGGTGACTGCATGTTCCGAACAAAGATGAGACAACCACGACGAGTCTACCGGATGGCCGCATAGATTGCAGCAGAAGTTGGCATATGTGGGCCGAGCTAAGTAAAATATAATTCTTTGTAGTTGTTCTGTGCCTCTAGGGCCACGATCGAGAGCTGTATCCCAGAGTTTACGCCAGGAGACAGAGTCAGCAATACGAGCAACCAGGTTTGCTGGGTGATTTACTGCATGTCCATTCAACATCAGGTTACATTCATCTTGACGAAGAATGTCAGCCTTACTTGTGGATATTAGAGCAAGAGCGTCATCAGGTGAGTGTAAACACTGATTTAAATTAACCACAACTATCGAAAGCAGTTAATTTAGGGAGGTAGCGTTATACTGCTATTGTTACAATCCTCAAAATCTTGTTTCCATACTTTTTCGATGAATGTACCAACCCTATAAATCTCTTGCATTTTGGTTAAAATATGCGGTTACGGTTACGGTTACGCCTACTCGCGCACGCCCGTGTATGTAATAATTCTAATGCAAGCGCACCTTAGTACAAATGGCTTGGAACGCGAGTGCTGCTTCTACTAGCAGTGTTCACTGCAGACAACGAGCAAATCTTCACTGATTTGCCTGTCAGGCTTGGTAAGAAAGCTAGCTTAAGCTAAGCTAATGTTGCATAGTCTGTCTTGCATGTAGTGCAGAGCCGAATGCAAGTGTAGTCACTTCGGCCGCGCATGCAGTAAAATACTGTTCTCTTTACAGTAACACTGTATTAACATAAGTGCCAACTAAGTCATTAATAAATAAAAAGAAAAGAAACAAGTAATAAAAATATTTTAACCAAAATGCAAGAGATTTATAGGGTTGGTACATTCATCGAAAAAGTATGGAAACAAGATTTTGAGGATTGTAACAATAGCAGTATAACGCTACCTCCCTAAATTAACTGCTTTCGATAGTTGTGGTTAATTTAATAGGGAGGTAGCGTTATACTGCTATTGTTACAATCCTCAAAATCTTGTTTCCATACTTTTTCGATGAATGAACCAACCCTAAATCTCTTGCATTTTGGTTAAAATATTTTTATTACTTGTAATAAAGTAATTGACATACAAAGGTGACATTTGAGTGAAGAAGGACTTTTAAAATTATTTTATCTACCACCCTCATTTTCTGCCTAGGGTCTGATACTGGAACCCCACTTCTCATAACTAACTTTAAAATCAATAATTCAGAAAGGTGATTTTAAAAATGAAGCAATTGGCAATGATTGCTAATTGTTGCTAAGGTGTACTGCGGCAGAGTGACCTATCAAATCTACTGTATGTATAATCAGTATCCAGTATCCTAACAACCCTATACTCAGTGTATCGTCCCTCTATCACACTATCCTGTGGTCCTGGTATATCACTGAGTGCTCCTCCCTGACTGCTACCAGCATAAAGGCATCTCTGAGCAGATAGGTCCCAGGATCGATAAAACAGCTCAGCTACAAACTGGCGCTGTATCACTTTCAATTTCACACTGTCAGCTTTAGCAGGAAGAGTACTTATGACTCAGACAACCAAATGTAGACAATGTAAGTCCAGACTTGAGTATGGTAGAGTAACATTGCTCTTCCCTCAAACGGTTCATTCTCTGTTTAACATATTTTTGTGTCTGTGCTATCATTTGGTACAGATAGCAAACTGCTTTAGAAAGAGAAAGAGAGTTGAACATGATTTTTTAAATGTAAGAATGATGTTAATTTTTTCCTTTGAAGACTGATAAATGCATTGCCCCATACTATTCAGTGTTTCTCTTTCAACTCTAAGATTGTTGAGAAGTGCAGAGAAACGTACGCCTGGAGTCGTCATTTACTGGGACGAGCACTTGCTCACGCACTCCTGGTACATGCAAAACTTTCTCACTGCTCAAAATTTAGTCCTATTTTGTAGGAGGCAAGTTGTACTGGCAGAGATTTCATCGTATCGAGTATGAAGGCGTTCCATGAGATACGAGTATCAGGGAGACGATAGAGTGCTTGAACAAGTCGGAGAAGAATGGTGCAAGTGCCTCGATCAGAATACACTAAGTGAAAAATTTGAACAACTAGTCAATTTTTTTTCATTTTGTCAAATTTTTCGGAGGATTCTGATGTACTAGCTGATCTTTTGATGAAGAATACACTATAAACTACATATATACTTACACACTTATACTTATACACGAATACACTTATGGAAAAATACACTAAAGCTCCGGACATATGATTATTCCCGAAACTCCTCAATCCTTTGACCTAGCTAAGCTGTCGGCACAGCTCTTCAATGCTGTCTCCACCATCTGTAGAGAACCGAATATGGACATCAGCACACTCTCAGCTGTAGTCTAGCTCACCTCCATAGACTCAACTCACACATAATCATTGCTTTAGCATTTTGGCATGTTATTACTTGCCGTATTTATATTTTTAGCACTAAAGGTTTTAAAAATTTAAGCACACCGATTCAATTGTGAGTCAATGAGTTGATGATCAATACAAAAAATGTCATGTTCTAGCAATGAGGTATTGGAGCAGTAGTTCTACTATAAAGCTTACTAAAAGTTTCGACATGCAATGACTGGGTGAGTGAGTCTATTCTCGCTATGATTAGTGATTCAGGCTATGACGGCATGATGAGCGCTAGTGAAGCCATGACCAAGACTGAGAAAACAACAAGTGCTGATTTAGTGTCACCTGCACTGGATGATGTGCAGCCATGGTCATCACCTGTAGTGGACTCAATATAATCAAGGATTTGAGCACTGTATGGTATAACTCACCAGACCCACCACCAGTAGTGTCAGTATGAGTCGTACGACGTTTACGAGCACTACCAGTAGCACCATCTTGATTGCTGCTACCTGTAAACATGCACAAATGAAAAAAAGTAAAAATTGAGATTCAAAATCCATGTTCAATTTTGGCACTGATACCAATATTACAACTGCTAGAGCAAATTTTAGTAAGGTCGATATAATTTTCCCTGTTGTATGAGTATGAGCTATAGATTTCTCACTTGAATTTACTCTACTGCAGCACGGAGGAGGGGGTGTGGCTAGTGGATTGCACTTATTATATAAGGGCTCTATATAAGGGCAGTCTGGTCTAGCAAACACTGGTCTGAGTCTCGTTCCTTCAACAGTGTTCTGAACCAAAATAGTACAATAATACAGATAATAGACGTCTTTGCTCACCAGCTCATTCACACATAATTCTCGCTCTATTGGTGCATTGTCCATAGCTTCCTGAAAGGCCTTCTTGGCTGTTCTATTCCACCAGATTTTGCGATCAAATTGACTTCTTATTCCAGCATAGTCATTGTGTTTGAGTGCAAAGATAGTTTCATTGACGCTACGTTCATTCCCATGGTAAGGGCTGCAAATAAAATGTAAATTTGCATCAATAGTAACTCTTCCTTTCTTACGAAAGATGTGTCTTAAGGAATGGTCTGAAAGCAATTTCGAGATCAGCAAAGGAGCCACAGTCTGTGAGAGGCATACGTGGGTAGTAGTAGAGCAGAGCTTGACACCTTTCCTGTCTCATACTCTCTCCACCCTGCAGACATACTAATCAACATGCACTCAGTTATATTTTTGTGACTTACAAGAGTGACCCTTTTTTGAGATCTGCTGTTATAGTAACAATTAACTCTGATTGCATCTCCCTATAATAAAAATAATATTCATACTGTCCAGTGATCTGTTGAACTAACCCTAAGCACTTGCAATGGTTTGGGAAGATTTGAGAGTTGCTAACATAAAAGAATAAGTAACAGAACAATGATTATTATGGGCTTGCTACCGAATAGTTAAAATTGTACTGCAAATTCTCGTCAATTGGAGGCAGTTCTTCAATTTTTCCACATTCAGTGTTATTTCTGAAGTGCCTCACACTGAGTGCAGTGCCTATAGTGTTGACAAGGATCACGGCAGCCATACACTCATGTAAACTTACCAATAAGATGAGCATGGAGATATGAAGCGAACACTGTGACACCTCCTTCCGGTAAATACTAGAAATTTGTATGTAGCAACTGCATTTAAAATTTTTGTCTGTATATATACTTACTTTGTCTGTACATGTTGACAAACATGTTGCGGAGTACCTGAAAAATGAGTCATTTGGAGGGATCAGCATGAGTGGGAGTATAGGTTGTGCTATGGATATTCCTCCTGCTTCATGGACCGGTTTTTGTTTTGTATAGAAGAACTGTATTCCAGAGCTATCAATAGTTCCTGATGAAAACGAAATGAGTTATAAGTATTTTTTCACTATGACAACTAAGCAGTTGCTTTTGATATTACCTTTTTTTGAACTTGGGTTATCGTAATGCACTTGTAGCATAATTTTATACGGTTGGTTTGGACCTCCGATTGGAAATGCAACGTTTTTAGGGAAAGTATAATTCTAGTCAAAAGTTAAGATTCAAGTTATGCAACAGTTTAGAAGGTATTATTATTAAATTAATTAGCACTGACTTCTCCTCCAATTGCCCAAGCTGAGATTATCTGCCTGCCAAAACATCCATAATAAGCGCCATTAGCTATTACATCACAAAGACCATCCTGTTCAATATTGGAGTTAGCAGGGCATAAGAACACAAGCATGTGACGAACGTGAGGACAATTCTCCTCACTTATTATAGGAGCAATCTGGATGGACATAATGAATTATCACAAGTAAAGTAAAAAAGTTTTAATAAAAAAACTAAAAAGTGTAGGGATGACGCTTGCAAAAGTAAAGGAACAAGATGGGATGATGCTTGCAAAAGTAAAGGAACAAGATGGGATGATGCTTGCAAAAGTAAAAGTCCCAAGTATCCCTACATCAGCGGCTTGCTGCGATGACGTGCAACTGACAAATGCGGAATCCTATTCCTATACCTAGCTGTTACAACCGTCAATTACTTAATCGGACTGCATCCTCCAAACCACATATATACCTCTTAGTTATTTACAACCGTCAATTACTTCATCGGACTGCGTCCCCCTAAACACAGATACCTCTAGTTATGAAGAAGAAGAAGAAGAAGAAGAAGAAGAAGAAGAAGAAGAAGAAGAAGAAGAAGAAGAAGAAGAAGAAGAAGAAGAAGAAGAAGAAGAAGAAGAAGAAGAAGAAGAAGAAGAAGAAGAAGAAGAAGAAGAAGAAGAAGAAGAAGAAGAAGAAGAAGAAGAAGAAGAAGAAGAAGAAGAAGAAGAAGAAGAAGAAGAAGAAGAAGAAGAAGAAGAAGAAGAAGAAGAAGAAGAAGAAGAAGAAGAAGAAGAAGAAGAAGAAGAAGAAGAAGAAGAAGAAGAAGAAGAAGAAGAAGAAGAAGAAGAAGAAGAAGAAGAAGAAGAAGAAGAAGAAGAAGAAGAAGAAGAAGAAGAAGAAGAAGAAGAAGAAGAAGAAGAAGAAGAAGAAGAAGAAGAAGAAGAAGAAGAAGAAGAAGAAGAAGAAGAAGAAGAAGAAGAAGAAGAAGAAGAAGAAGAAGAAGAAGAAGAAGAAGAAGAAGAAGAAGAAGAAGAAGAAGAAGAAGAAGAAGAAGAAGAAGAAGAAGAAGAAGAAGAAGAAGAAGAAGAAGAAGAAGAAGAAGAAGAAGAAGAAGAAGAAGAAGAAGAAGAAGAAGAAGAAGAAGAAGAAGAAGAAGAAGAAGAAGAAGAAGAAGAAGAAGAAGAAGAAGAAGAAGAAGAAGAAGAAGAAGAAGAAGAAGAAGAAGAAGAAGAAGAAGAAGAAGAAGAAGAAGAAGAAGAAGAAGAAGAAGAAGAAGAAGAAGAAGAAGAAGAAGAAGAAGAAGAAGAAGAAGAAGAAGAAGAAGAAGAAGAAGAAGAAGAAGAAGAAGAAGAAGAAGAAGAAGAAGAAGAAGAAGAAGAAGAAGAAGAAGAAGAAGAAGAAGAAGAAGAAGAAGAAGAAGAAGAAGAAGAAGAAGAAGAAGAAGAAGAAGAAGAAGAAGAAGAAGAAGAAGAAGAAGAAGAAGAAGAAGAAGAAGAAGAAGAAGAAGAAGAAGAAGAAGAAGAAGAAGAAGAAGAAGAAGAAGAAGAAGAAGAAGAAGAAGAAGATGATGAACAATTCGCGTGGGCGGCGATTTCTTTTACCACTTTAGAAACGTCTGCCAGCTTCGCCAATGGTATTTTCTTGCTCAGAACAATCGTCTGATCAATCCTAGATGTCTGGAATCTCGAGAAACGCTAAAACAGCGAAGATCTGCAACGCCTCCCTGAGAGTCGCCATCTTGATTTTCGTCGTCAAGCAAGCAGTCCCGGCGACTTTCATAGACTTCCTACAAGCGCTTGCACTTCAGATTCCCTCGGAAATAGTTAAAATGCAGTAGAAATGTATAACAATAGAGATATGTGCGAAAACTCATTTTCACACATGCGTAACCGCCATCTTAGTTCGAGGTCATCCCTACATATCATTGCCTATCGGCAATGATAATTATCATTATTGAGCAAATAATGTGGATTACCTTGTAAAGATAAATTGGATCCTTGAGTATGTTCACATCAGGGTCATGAGCGGTAAGAGAGTACAAATGGTGTATCGAACAATGATATGTTGTCATGGTTGCCGGAACATGATACTGTAGTAACAAAAGTGCAATATAATAAAACTAGCTTTTATTCACAGCCAATACATGACATACATGTATAAAGAATTTCACTGTGTATGCAAAGGCGCTCATTACTATTTATAATCATTTTATGTGCACCTGTTTTTTTGTAACAACCAAGGAATTGGAATCAGTTGGGATGGGTCTGTCCGGTTCTAATGCCCTTTTAATCAGGTTGACACTCTTTGACCATCTGAATTGGCGATGCCCACGAAATATATAATCTGTTCCATCAGCTTTTACTGGTTTCTCTGTAGAGTAACTTCCAATGACGTGAGCTCTTCCAGTCTGTAGTGAATCACAGTGGACTCAATGATGAAAATATTCATGAATGCAGTACAGAAATTTGTTTTTTCGATAGAAGATTACCATTGACAAAACCCTGGCCATATAAACCCTGCCCGCCCATATAAAGTATTGAATGCTCAAAAGTGCAATGTATTGATCAAGTTCTCTTCCTTGATGAGTGTTAAAAGCTCTCCCACCAAATTCCAAAATGAACGTGAGCACGAAAAAGCAAAAATGGCAACCAACTGAAAAGAGACGCTTTGGTGGCATTTATAATTTCTAGAGTTTTAGCCAGGCTGGTTTTAGCAAATACTTTTTGTTAGCGGAGGAGCTTGCTACTGCTAAGCAATAATTTTTGCACTCCTAATTAACTTGTGGCACTTACAGGTATGTCCATATCGTATACATCACAAGTTACAAAGTCACGTCTGAATTGTACTGTAGTATAACCATCAGCTTCTTGCATGTTCTCTAAAGCCCAGTTTTGGACAGCATCTTCAGGAGGAGTAAAACGACCAAAAGCATGTCGGTCCTACATGGAAATAGTATTCATACATTCACATCACAATCATTTTGAGGAATTAAATACATAAGACTTACAGTGCATGAAGGAATAATACATAACAATAGGAATATATTATGTTACTGACCATTTTGCAACCCGGACCGTTTTAAAACGGGCCGCCGGCTTTGAAATGGGCTGGCCCGTTTTAAATCCGGCTGGCCCGATTTAAAACGACGTTAGCGCGTCAGCCCGTTTTGAAACCGCGGCATGATACATTGGCATACTGATGATTATTAATGTACTTAACGATGTATACTCACTCAGCTGCATGTGACAGGGCATATCCATACGCTTGATCGTCTATACCGCGCAGATACACTACTGCGTATATCGCGCAGTTAAATTGCTGCATGACAGGTGTCACAGCGGATCGGGTCCCCCGCGGATTCGGTCCCCCGGACCAATTCCGCTAGCATATTCGGTCCGGGGGACCGAATCCGCGGGTTCGTTCAACCGCGGATACGGTCCCTCTACCGCGGATACGGTCCGTGCATTATTACACTGTACCACAAGAGTCTGCCACTCCATTTCGTCGCGTCAGGTCAACTGCATGCACTTAACAGTGTTCTCGAACACAGACTGCATGCACATCATTAAGACACTACTGTAACAACAGCAACTATTGATATCAGTATGAGTATCAGTATCAGTATGAGTATTACTAATGACCAGAGCTACATTTATACAGAGTTCTGGAATAACATGACCACAACAATAAGACTGTCCTGAATGTACAATACTGTCCAGCAGTGTTACACAAAGATAAGATCAGACCAGAGGCGGATGAGACAGATGAGAATGAAGTTGAGATACCAGTTCCATATAGTAATCTGCATGCATGTGTATTGACCTTTTATGTACATAATTATTTTATGCAGATTCAAGCACATTACCATCGAAAGTGTTAAAGCCAAACTTCACTGGAAATGCCGATTTCATTGACACAGATGATGTTTTTGCTCCTGTAATATCGAGGAGAAAAATGTGGATTGGCGGGTTTCCAGTATTAGAACGACCATCTGAGAAAGTGATTAAGTGTCTACGATATGTGGCCATTAGAGCTCAATGACATGGTAAATGAATTATGTTTGCATGTATTTAACTATACTATTAAATTATTTACAATGTTCTTAACAGTCTATTAAATTGAAGTCAACTACTATTTAACTGGTATAGTTGGAGATATAGAGGAGAGACACAGGCATGTCGCTGGTAAAATAGCAAACCAGGTCCTTTTCCCAGAATGCACCAAAATATGCATGCATCTCCCGGGCTATATGCATACAATAGGCTATGACTGTTCTGATTGGCAAAAGATTTAAGCTAAGTTACAAGCAGGCAACAGATGCATTCCTTAAAAAGGTAAATAATGCTATTATGCTATTGCAAACTAGTGTTATAATAATCTTATGGTATGATGTTTCTTCCAAATAGACTCTGCCCACTATGCCGCAGTGAACCTGCAAGTCACGAAACACATTATTATCATAGCACACTGTTAATGATTATTATTATTATGGTGCAGCTTATACATTGTTACAGTCTTCTTAATTAACTTTGGAGCATAAAAGTTACCTAGATCGATACTTTGGAGTCCTTCACTCTGTACGTCTAACACACTGGTAAGTAAGTTTCATAATGCTTTTTTTCTGAAGAACAATAACTAGCAATAATCAGAGCTTAAAATACAATTGTTAGTCCAGGGTGAATACAATGAATAAAATAAAGCAGTGGTGTAGGGAATGATACAAAATAAAATTGTTAGTTCAGAGGAGACCACGAGCTCTCAGCTCTAATGACATCCACAGGCAGAAGTGGTGTTGTTCTTGAAGGTCTTCCAACAGCTGACCGATGTCCTCGGAAGCATAAGATAGACAATCTCAGGAGGGAAAAAGACAGGACACATCTCGGCCATTGTGGTACTATAAGTTTGCCCATGCTTTTCGGAGAGGAGAGAGGCCATGCGTTTATAAAAGATCGACGCTTCTTTCGCCATTCCACCAGTAGAGGAAAACACAAGTGGGGAAAAAAACGAGCTTTGTTCCACATCACAGATACGCTATAGGTAAAGCCTCTTCTTCTCTTTCTCAGGGATCTGTAAGTTGACGAGAGCGAGGATTGTCGGTTTGAGGTTGCGTATGGATTGAAAACCCTGACGTCGAAGTAGCTTCTCTCTCTGCTAGCTCATACCCCAAAACCCATCAGCAACAATGTCTAACCGAGCACCGTCCACTATCTCTGTTGGCCGTGGCACCCAACAGCTCCTCACCACTCAACTCCTGGAGAGGAGGCTCAATTGCCACATTTGTGCAGACTTCAGACAAAAGTGAAGCAGTAAGATCTCTAAGTTCATTGTGACGAAGTGTAGGGAGCCCACCTCGACTGCAAGAGAGAGAATGATCCACTGATAGGGGCTTTCCACAGACACATTCACCAGGAAGGTTGTTTGGACGCCAGCCATATCGAAGGGCAAGGGCGTCTCTGAAAGCGGCCTTGTGTAATGTGAACCGGCCATGTTCCTGGATTGGTAGAGCGGTCAACCAATTTGAGGCTCCTTTTTCCGCCAATTCGGTAGAGTAGAGGAGCTCACTCGGTAGGTCTGGCTTCAGCTGATCTGACAGGAGTTTCCAGTGATCTGGTAAGTAAGTTTACAGCACGCACGCGGAATGGTACTTCAGCAAAGTGTCTGTCTCAAGGGGGACCGAATCCGCGGAAGGGGGACCGAATCCGCTAGCGGTTTTGGTCCGGGGGACCGAATCCGCGGGGGGACCCGATCCGCTGTGACACCGGCTTTAAAACGGGCTAGCCGGCTTTGAAACAGGCCGGCCGGCTTTAAAACGGGCCAACGGTTGTAAATCGGTCCGTAACGTATCTGCGCGATATCAAGCGTATGGATATGCCCTGCCACATGTTGTCGATGCAGCTGTGTGAGTACTGTTAGATCGTTACACGCAGCTTAGACTAGTATAGAGTTCTCACTGATCCGTGATGGAAGATTCGTTCAACTCGTTCTCAGTTGATCGAACGCTTTCTTCCCGACGCCAAACTGAGGAGTCATTCGTGCTGGAACTAATAAGGAAGAATCCCGACACAAACTCACAAGCACTGTATAGTCTTTAAACTCACTGTACCTAGCATGCATCATACGTTAAAAATTAACATGAAGTTGACAAAGAAAGCACGGTACGGTGGTGCACCATTGCTGTGCAAAGATGTATGCCGTATAGATGTGCCAGAGAGCCTATGGAACTACTAGCTAGAACGTCACTTCTATAAAATAAGTATAATGTATGCTAATGTATCATGCCGCGGTTTTAAAACGTCGTTTTAAATCGGGCCAGCCCGTTTCAAAGCCGGCGGCCCGTTTTAAAACGGTCCGGGTTGCAAGATGGTCCGTAACATATATAGCTGTATTCCACGTTAGGACACAAAATAGAAGTATAACTTATACTATTTACCGTGAAGTGCGGGACTTTATTTTTGTCCATCCATCCTATGACAACATCAGATCTCGGCATCTGTCCGTTCGGCGACAGTCCAAACCCTATCCAGCCTGTTGTACGAGCTCTAACAGCGAAATTGATTATTTTTTCTACAAAATCGACACTCCAGTAGACGATGTAATCATCCCCGTTAAGCTTTATGCTGTGCCAATTGGCACGAGCACTGGCGTTAACAGCCCATGGAGCGCAGACACAAGATGACAGCAGAGCTGCGAAAGAGAAGACGACTATAAGCCAAGCTGAAGTCATTATGCAATTTTAAAAGTAAGCACTGCAATGAAAAACAGACTATGCCTTGCATTGATGGGCGCTATAGCAGCCTTTTTATAGCCTGACTCAGCCGGCTGGGCGGGGTGGCTCAGTGGTGCACCGGGTGGCTGTTGTACATTATTAATTATTATTTCGCTTAATGTGTGCACTTGCGTTCTATTCAGTATAAGTATGATGTCACAGTGCATAGACCCGGATGTTTTTATGCTACAGGAAATATACTTTAAGCTCCGAGAATTCTAATTTCTACTTATTGCATGCATGATGAATACTTATTGCATTTCTACTATGCATGCATGATGCAGTCTTCATAGCGGACCGTCATTGCCGCCTGATAAAAACCACGGAGAAATTTTATCTAGCAGTTTCGTCAAAATGTTAGGGTAAAATATCCATTATACATGTCCAGGAGCTTATCATTTCAAGGAGTGTACAATCGTGAAACCGGCATTGAAAAACTTGACTGTTGCAATTATACCAACGTTCCCTCTGGTAGCTAGTGTGGTACATAGATTCATGATATTTCCATTGTGCTAGAGTTGTATATATAAGCTCTTTGCTCTCTTGCTTATAATCAGTAGTTAATACTATAGATATTAATAATTATGTATACTAATCATGATGTTGATTGCAGTATTTTATACGTCACCATAGTTGCCTCATCATCCGTACCCAATGAATTATTATAATACATTGATGGTTAGAAACACCATGTTCATGACCAGCAAAATAGCTATAGTGAGCCTCACAGTGTGCGATGTTATTGTGACTGTGTACAGTGGAAACTTATTTGTAAGGAGCCGGGTATTTTGCATCAATATTCATGCAGTGTGAAAATGCTGATTTGGGACTCTTTCACTAATTTCAAATACTGTCTTTGTACACTGTTTCATTTGATTGTTCAAATGTACATATTAGATATTGTAGCAGTAAAAACACCTCCTGTTCAAGGGGGCATGTTCCTCTAGCCACCCTCTTGTGATCTGCCACTGTAGATATGATGTTTCCTCATGAGTGGGTTAATGAGTTAATTAAATTCTGCACAGGAGTATAGAATATCAAGTATTATATTCTAAGAACCTATTCCTTCGTAATAATGGCTTCTTATACTACACGGGATATGACCACATAACGAGTGTTTAATGGCTCATTTCCAAGATCAGCTAGCTGACACCACAATTGATGCATTGACCTGTTCAGAAGAAAACGAGAGAGTGACAGTCACTGCACTGAGGTATTTGCCAAAAGTGGAATGTTTCCTCTGACTTTGTTTGACCAAATCAACGTACAAGGCTTGCTTGGATGCTGTTGAGGATGATCCCACATTATTTTACTGTACCTCTACTGACCAATGCCAATGAAGACCACACCCTCTGCTATGAGATCCACGGTGAAGCTGACCGTTATTTTAACCTGGTCTCTGACAGATGCGTCTCGACTAATGCACACTTTGTGGAGCGACCTAATCCTAACCCTAATGGAAGGAGGCCATTGAATATCATTGATCAAATCGCAGTCAGAGCAGCTAATTCATTGGGACAGTGTGTTAATATTGCAGTAGATCTTGCTAGTAATGGAGAGTGTGTTACTTCAGTTGGTGGTACAAGAGTGGCTACTAATGGAATGTTCTCTAGTAATCGTGTCTCAGTCCGTGCCTACTCTAACATGGTTCGTATATCAGTACCAAACTGTGAGAATGTTAGACTAGTGATGAGAGTGTACTGTGAGGTCCAGAATGGAGTCGACATGATCCGATATCGCATTAATCTTGGCTATAATCTACGACCTACATCTCATGGACTACATTATGACATACATGCAGCACACCCGTCTAGTCTAGTCTGATACTGGAACCTGCTTCTCATAACTAATTTATAATCAATAATTCAGAAAGGTGATTTTTAAAATGAAGCAATTGGCAATGATTGCTAATTGTTGCTAAGGTGTACTGCGGCAGAGTGACCTATCAAATCTACTGTATGTATAATCAGTATCCAGTATCCTAGCAACCCTATACTCAGTGTATCGTCCCTCTATCACACTATCTCGTGGTCCTGGTATATCACTGAGTGCTCCTCCCTGACTGCTACCAGCATAGAGGCATCTCTGAGCAGATAGGTCCCAGGATCGATGGAACAGCTCAGCTACAAACTGGCGCGACGACAGAGACACCAAGAAGAGATTACTCTGGTTAAAGAACTCCATTAGATCAGCTCTCAGTTCCACATGATGGGACTGCACTTCAGCTGGTGTGTTCCAGAACTGACCTGCACAGTGGAGGATAAGAAATTTAAATACAGTAAAGCAGTTTTTTATTTTTTTGCAACCACATAGGTACATTCTATACAGCCTCGTAAATCTGGACTGTCTGAAAAGATCACTCTTTAAATTGACAGCAAATGTATAATGTGAATAATTATTGTTAATCTGAACCTCTAAAATTTGACAACAGCCATCAATTTTAGTGCAAGAATACATTCCCAGTGTCAATCATGAAGACATCTTATTCTTCAGCAATGGGATATAACCAAATATAGCTTCAAACCATTCAGTACAATTATACAGCAACTTCTTGCTCTAATGGCGCACAGTGTCACTAACCTATGAGTCCATGTGACGTAGGTCTGAGGTTGAGTCCCCTAGTAACGGTGATCCTGAGCTGCTGGTCTCTCTCACTCACTAACCACATCACTAGCTGGACTCTATCACAGTTTGGTACAGACACTCTAACACGATGTAGCCGTCTACTAACAGTCACACCATGTCTACTATATAATCCAGTGAGTTGCTGAGTGGATGAGCCCATCGTGATATTAGCAACACCATCAGCTGATACAGAGACTCCAATACACTGCCCAGTGTTATCCACTGCTAGTATACCCACACTGGTGATCATATTGCCATCCTCAGGGTCAGCCATTGATGAGTAGAGAGCATTGACAGAGACACAGCGATCTGATATCAGGTTGAATATAGTGCCAGCTGAACCGTACACCTCATAGCAGAGAGCATAGGGAGAGGAGGATGAGTCAGTGTGGAGAGGAACAATGAATAATGGTTCACCAATCACGCTATCATTAGTTAGTATACCTGGGAAGGAGAGAGAGAGAGAGAGAGGCGAGGGAGAGTGAGTGAGAGAGAGGGAGGGAGAGAGTGAGAGATAGAGAGAGAGAGAGAGAGAGAGAGAGAGAGAGAGAGAGAGAGGGAGGGAGGGAGGGAGGGAGGGAGAGAGATTGGGGAGGGAGAGAGAGAGGGATGAGAGAGAGAAAGAGGGAGAGAGAGACTGCTGAATGCGAGTGAAATATTAAGTCTCTAAAATTTAGTTTTAATCAAATTAATTTTGGTGCAAAACAAATATTTTTTGAAACTTCAAACAGTATTTTTCGGTTTTCCTTACCGCATTCTCTGGTTTGTTGTCTGAGTATTTGCTCTCCTGGGTTGACCTGCCAACTCAGTGCAAATGCCTGCAAGTGTTCTCTGGTTCTCTCTCTTACTGTAGTCACGGTGTCACTATGCACCAGTTCACCATCCAGTGACCCACACAGACCACAGATCTCACCACGACTAGCATTATACCGTGTCAAGTCTATCACCAGCGATCTGGTCTGATTAAACGTGTCATTAATCACAGATACGGTGATTCCAAGATCATTGATACTGATTGTTACGTTAGTGTGAGTAGCTGATACAATCACTGATCCATTGATCACCTCAACACTGTCATTGATCCTAACAGGTTCACCATATCCAGCAGCTTCAACTGTCATGTCCTCCATTATCAGCACTCTCTGTACACTACCGATTCTCACGCCCACTCGTCCTAAGCTGAGATCAGTTGAAGAGAAGTCAGCATTGATAGCAAATGTATCAGCCAGTCCGCACGATGTCACTAGAGTGTGCTCACAGCTACCACGATATGTGTATGAAGAGGATGGTGAGGAGAGTAGAGGGAGTGAATGAATGATGATGTCATCTCTTGCAGTGCAAACCAGTGGCAATGGATTATCTGAATAATAATAATAATATACATCAGTGGTTGGTTTACTAGACAAAGACAATCACAGGCTGAATTATCTGTTAAAGTAGGACATTCACTCAATCCAAAATAGGTATCTATCAGTAAAAATTAGGCAGTTCAGTCAAAATAGGCAGCTAGCTCAATTAGGCAGTTCAACCAGTTAAAACAGGCCTGCTTTAATACTCACTGTTTCTGGTATACAACGCTGCACACAAGACAACAATCAGCTAACAAGCAAGTGTTAGTCCCGCCGGGAGGTCACCATGCATTATCTACGCTGTGTAGTATCAGCGTTTGTTGGATAAATTAAACACACGCACGAACTATGAGTACTAGGCAGTCAGGCCTGGGTACGAGGCTAGCTCACTCATTGAGTAATGAAAACAAAACAATGCTATAATTATTTTAAAATCTTACCAGGAGGTTCTGGTGTGGGAGATGGCGTGGATGATAGTGTATTAGATTCTGCTGCAACAGTGAGAGTTACTGAGGCAACAATAGAACTCGATGTAGCTGATTGTTGCACTGCAAATAACAACAAGAACACATTATAGCTAGAAGTGAGTGCTGTGTTATAAATGACATTTAGTTGCTCCAATCCCGAGTTCATCATTTATACAGCACAACCAATAATACATGAAATCGTGCTTGTGTTGATCGGAGCATTGGATTAGAGCATGCCTTGGTAAAAGACAGTGACAACAAGAGTGTTGGCAGCAATTTAAGTGCAATAAATACTTAAGTGAGTAACTATAATAAAAAATGAAATAGTGAGTTGTTAGATGGTTATTGTTACTGTAATCGAATGCACCATCTGATGAAGTAGTGATGAACACAACAGATGAACACTGCATGGTAACTAAAATTAATACGAAAATCTTACAAAGAGCTTGTAGCGTAGAAGACGGTGCCAAAATGATGGTAGATACTGCAGCAACAGTAGGAGCTAGTGGAGTAGAAGATGGTGCTATGGTAGATACTGCAGCAACAGTAGGAGCTAGTGGAGTAGAAGATGGTGCTGTGGTAGATACTGCAGCAACAGTAGGAGCTGGAGTAGAAGGTGGTGCTATGGTAGATACTGCAGCAACAGTAGGAGCTAGTGGAGTAGAAGATGGTGCTATGGTAGATACTGCAGCAACAGTAGTAGCTAGTGGAGTAGAAGATGGTGCTATGGTAGATACTGCAGCAACAGTAGGAGCTAGTGGAGTAGAAGGTGGTGCTATGGTAGATACTGCAGCAACAGTAGGAGCTAGTGGAGTGGATACTGCAGCAACAGTAGGAGCTAGTGGAGTAGAAGATGGTGCTATGGTAGATACTGCAGCAACAGTAGGAGCTAGTGGAGTAGAAGGTGGTGCTATGGTGGATACTGCAACAACAGTAGGAGCTAGTGGAGTAGAAGATGGTGCTATGGTAGATACTGCAGCAACAGTAGGAGCTAGTGGAGTAGAAGGTGGTGCTATGGTGGATACTGCAACAACAGTAGGAGCTAGTGGAGTAGAAGATGGTGCTATGGTAGATACTGCAGCAACAGTAGGAGCTAGTGGAGTAGAAGGTGGTGCTATGGTAGATACTGCAGCAACAGTAGGAGCTAGTGGAGTAGAAGATGGTGCTATGGTAGATACTGCAGTAACAGTAGGAGCTAGTGGAGTAGAAGATGGTGCTATGGTAGATACTGCAGTAACAGTAGGAGCTAGTGGAGTAGGAGATGGTGCTATGGTAGATACTGCAACAACAGTAGGAGCTAGTGGAGTAGAAGATGGTGCTATGGTAGATACTGCAGTAACAGTAGGAGCTAGTGGAGTAGAAGATGGTGCTATGGTAGATACTGCAGTGACCGTTGGTGCGGTTGAGAGCACAGGTGTGACTGACAGTATTGCTGAATAGAAAACAAATATAATGACTAGCTTGAGGATTTTTAATGTCTTACAAGAAGCCCCTTGTGTGATTGATGATGATGCTGGGAATTCTACAGTAACAGTTGAAGTGGTAGAGAGTATCAAAGGACTAGATGGAGTTGATGCAGGTACTGCATGGAAAGATACAACATTAAATTAATGGAGTTATTATATAGATTCACATAAAGCCAGACTTTCGGTGATGTGCAAGACTATGCAGTTCATTGCAATTTTGATATCGTTAACAAAGCGCTCGGTAGTATGTAGACAGTATTCAGGGCAATTATTGAACAGTGAAAAGGTGAATATGGACTACGGTGTAAAGTTGATGCTACCACTACTAGTAACAGCGTGTAGTCTATGCTCGTGTGGAACATTCGTGTAAATGTGGACGGTGAAGCGAGTGCATGAGTGAGTTATTGAGTGGGACGATGTGCTTACAATCATTATCATTGATATTGACAGTAGCCACAGTTGGATCAAGGATCACTCGTTGCACGTCTGATGAATGACCAAGTATTACTGTGAATGTCTCATTGACCTCAACCAAGTTATCATTAATAATAGTGATAGGAACAGTGATGGAGCTAGTAGAGGCATTGAAGACTAGCTCTAAACTTTGCACTGCAACAAAATCTTCTCCTCCTGCAGAAACAGTGAGTGAGAGAGAGTTATAAATGAGTGAGTGGGTGTGACTGCTTACTTAGTGCAGTGCCACTACTAGTACGCAACACAATGATTGCATCACTGGATAGTGTTCCCCCAAGGAGCATTACAGTCACCTCCACTCTTCTAGAGTCCTCAGCAGAGGTATAGGTGTCAGGATCGAAGCCAATGATCACATCTGTAACAATTTCACAGGTCACTTGCACTATGAAGATGGTGATCTTACCATCATCATCTAAGATTCCTATAGTTCCTTGCGTTGGGTTCAGCATCACTCGATCAGGAGCACCAGTGAGTGACACAGTGAGTGTCTCTCTGTCCTCACGCACGCTGTCATTAATGATGGCTACTAGTATAGACTGCTGGCTGACCGAGGGAGAGAAGGTGATGCTACCACTAACAGCAGTGTAGTCCATGCCACCTGAACAAGGAGAGAGAGAGTTAATTTTTTTTGCATCAGCAGTGCAGTGCAAATGCATTGGAAAAGTGATGCAGAGGTACTCACTCATTGCTGTTCCATCAGATGTGCTGTACTGCAGTGTCACCTCACGACCTAGCTGACCACCAGTCACCTCAGCTATAAGCTCAGCATCTCCAACACTCTCAACTACATCACGACTAGGCATTCTGAACCCGACAGTGATACCTAGAACACATGACAGTCACATGAAATTCACACTGGGGTCACATGACAGTCAATATGAATGTTATCGCTCGCTCTGATAATATGTGCATGAGTGAGTGCTTACTATCACTATCAGTGATGGTGACAGTAGCCTCGTCTGGTGCTAGTGTCACTCGATCCTCAGTCCCTGCCAGACTGAGTGATGCTGTGAATGTCTCATTGTTCTCAACCAAGTTATCATTAATAATAGTGATAGGAACAGTGATGGAGCTAGAAGAGGCATTGAAGACTAGCTGACGACCCTGTACTGCAGTGAAATCATCGCCGCCTGAAAGAGAGAGAGAGAGAGTGAGAAAGTGAGTGAGTGTCTTACTCAGTGCGGTCCCACTAGCGGTGTTCAACAGCACGGCTACACTATTGGCTAGTGTTCCTCTGATAATCCTTACTGTCACCTCTGCCCTTCCTGTCTCCTCAGCAGTAGTGTAGCTCACAGGATCGAACCCAATCACTACATCTGTACCACAATACAGTATACTAGTGTGATAGTTGCCATCTTACCATCATCATCTATGATTCCTATAGTTCCTTGTGCTGGGGACAGCATCACTCGATCAGGAGCATCAGTGAGTGACACAGTGAGTGTCTCTCTGTCCTCACGCACGCTGTCATTAATGATGGCTACTAGTATAGACTGCTGGCTGACCGAGGGAGAGAAGGTGATGCTACCACTAACAGCAGTGTAGTCCATGCCACCTGGACAAGGAGGAGAGAGAGAGTTCATTTTTATGTAGTAGATTTTTTATCAGCATTGACAATGCAGGATGCAGTGTAGTTGTCGATGGTACTCACTCGTTGCTGTTCCATCAGATGTGCTGTACTGCAGTGTCACCTCACGATCTAGCTGACCACCAGTCACCTCAGCTATAAGCTCAGCATCACCAACACTCTCAACTACATCACGACTAGGAACTCTGAACCCGATAGTGATACCTGGGACACATGACAGTCACATGATAATCACACTGTAGTCATGTGACTTACTAGTATTGTCAATAATCATTAGTGTAGCTCTGTTTGGGGATACTAGTACATTCAATGGAGTTGGTATTAGAGCGATGACACCCAGGAATGATTCAGTGTTCTCATAGATACTATCAGTATTGAGAGGGACAGATACAGTGTGTGAGGTCACAGAGGAGCTGAACTGAAGTGTCTCTACAGTACTGTTATAGTCAGCTGGACCTGAGAGAGATGAAATAAAAAATGCATCTCCACTTCCATATCTCACTTACTCGTTGCTGTAGCGGGCAAGTTATTGTATCTTACAGAAGCGGTTAATCCAGGCGCTATCATTCCTGATAATAATGCTATCACTGGACGGACAAAGCCT
Organism: Haliclona indistincta; assembly: GCA_964017065.1. Lineage (NCBI taxonomy): Eukaryota > Metazoa > Porifera > Demospongiae > Haplosclerida > Chalinidae > Haliclona > Haliclona indistincta. The sequence continues at coordinate 15,339,480 of OZ024786.1, read as the reverse complement.
CCCTCTGATCCACTATAGGTATCATCAACAAAACCAATCCTTAGCTCTAGAGAATAGAAACCATTTTACAATGTGACTGTATTAGCATTCAGGACTAGTGCCTGCATTCTAATGAGCAGGTCACATGACTTACGATCATTATCATTAATAGTAATAGTTGATGTATCATTGATTAACATGATTCTATCAGCATCTTGATCAGACACTGTCAGAATGACTTGAAACACCTCACTCAGCTCAACTAGTGTGTCGTCAGTGATGTTAATAGAGATGGAGACATTACTGAGACCAGGATGGAACAAGATGGAGCTATTGATACTGGTATAGTCCATTACTAGAGAGAGAGGGAGAGGGGAGGGAGAGAGAGAGGGAGAGAGGGAGGGAGGGAGGGAGGATTGAAGGAAGGAGAGAGACGGAGGGAGAGAGGGAGGGAGGAAGGGGGGAGGAAGGGAGTGAGAGAGAGAGAAAGAGAGAGGGAGAGGAGAGGGTGAGGAAAGGGAGGTAGAGAGAGGGAGGGAGAGGGGAGGAAGAGAGGGAGAAAGGGCGGGAGAGAGAGAGGGTGAGGGAAAGGAGGTAGAGAGAGAGAGAGAGAGGGAGGGAAAGAGAAAGTGTTTCAAAATGAAGAATCTATTCTACATTGTTACTGACATGTTGCCGTGTTAGTCCTGGTTGCTATGGTGACTGATATGTTACGTCCTAATGCTCCCAAAATGGACACTGTTAGTTGGACCATATCACCCTCAGTGATGGAGATACGAGATGGAGAGAGAGACATTGAGATCACTAGAGAGAGAGAGAGAGAGAGAGAGAGAGAGAGAGAGAGAGAGAGAGAGAGAGTGAAAGTAAGTCAGCAAGTGAATAGCTGGATGAGTGAGTTCTTACGGTCGCTATCATTGATGGTGACTGTAGCCTCGTCTGGTGCTAGTGTCACTCGATCCTCAGTCCCTGCCAGACTGAGTGATGCTGTGAATGTCTCATTGTTCTCAACCAAGTTATCATTAATAATAGTGATAGGAACAGTGATGGAGCTAGTAGAGGCATTGAAGACTAGCTGACGACCCTGTACTGCAGTGAAATCATCGCCACCTGAAAGAGAGGGAGTGAGAAGTGAGATAGTGCGCGAGTGAGTGAGAGAGTGAGTGTCTTACTCAGTGCGGTCCCACTAGCGGTGTTCAACAGCACGGCTACACTATTGGCTAGTGTTCCTCTGATAATCCTTACTGTCACCTCTGCTCTTCCTGTCTCCTCAGCAGTAGTGTAGCTCACAGGGTCGAACCCAATCACTACATCTGTACCACAATACAGTATACTAGTGTGATAGTTGCCATCTTACCATCATCATCTAAGATTCCTATAGTTCCTTGTGCTGGGTTCAGCATCACTCGATCAGGAGCACCAGTGAGTGTCACAGTGAGTGTCTCTCTGTCCTCACGCACGCTGTCATTAATGATGGCTACTAGTATAGACTGCTGGCTGACCGAGGGAGAGAAGGTGATGCTACCACTAACAGCAGTGTAGTCCATTGCACCTGAAGAAAGAGGAGAGAGAGAGTTAATTTTTTTGCATCGCAGTGCAAATGCAATGAAAAGTGATGCAGAGGTACTCACTCGTTGCTGTTCCATCAGATGTGCTGTACTGCAGTGTCACCTCACGATCTAGCTGACCACCAGTCACCTCAGCTATAAGCTCAGCATCACCAACACTCTCAACTACATCACGACTAGGCACTCTGAGCCCGATAGTGATACCTGGGACACATGACAGTCACATGATAATCACACTGTAGTCATGTGACTTACTAGTATTGTCAATAATCATTAGTGTAGCTCTGTTTGGGGATACTAGTACATTCAATGGAGTTGGTATTAGAGCGATGACACCCAGGAATGATTCAGTGTTCTCATAGATACTATCAGTATTGAGAGGGACAGATACAGTGTGTGAGGTCACAGAGGAGCTGAACTGAAGTGTCTCTACAGTACTGTTATAGTCAGCTGGACCTGAGAGGGATTTAAATAAAACTGCATCTCCACTTCCATATCTCACTTACTTGTTGCCATAGTGGGCAAGTTATGAAATCGTACAGAAGCCATCAATCCAGGCGCTATCATTCCTGATAATATTGCTATCTCTGGACGGACAAAGCCTCCCTCGGATCCACTATAGGTATCATTAACAAAACCAATCCTCAGCTCTGGAGAATAGAAAACAATATATTTCACAATGTGACTTCAGGCCAAGTGTCTGCAGTCTGAAAAGCTGGTCACATGACTCACGATCATTATCATTGATAGTAACAGTTGATATATCATTGATTAACATGATTCTATCAGCATCTTGATCAGACACTGTTAGAATGACTTGAAACACCTCACTCAGCTCAACTAGTGTGTCGTCAGTGATGTTAATAGAGATGGAGACATTACTGAGACCAGGATGGAACAAGATGGAGCTGTTGATACTGGAATAGTCCATTACTAGAGAGAGAGAGGGAGAGGGGAGGGTGAGAAGGAGACAGTTAGGGAGGGAGGATTGAAGGAAGGAGAGAGACAGAGGGAGAGAGGCAGCGAGGAAGGGGGGAGGGAGGAAGGAAGGGAGTGAGTGAGAAAGAGCAAGTGTTCAAAATGAATAGTCTATTCTACATGCATTGTTACTGACATGTTGCTGTGTTTGTTCTGGTTGCTATGGTGACTGATATGTTACGTCCTAATGCTCCCATGATGGACACTGTTAGTTGGACCATATCACCCTCAGTGATGGAGATACGAGATGGAGAGAGAGACATTGAGATCACTAGAGAGAGAGAGAGAGAGAGAGAGAGAGACAAAGAGAGAGAGACAAAGAGAGAGAGACAAAGAGAGAGAGACAAAGAGAGAGAGACAAAGAGAGAGAGACAAAGAGAGAGAGACAAAGAGAGAGACAAAGAGAGAGACAGAGTGAGTGAGTGAGAGAGAGACAGAGTGAGTGAGTGAGAGAGAGACAGAGTGAGTGAGTGAGAGAGAGACAGAGTGAGTGAGTGAGAGAGAGACAGAGTGAGTGAGTGAGAGAGAGACAGAGTGAGTGAGTGAGAGAGAGACAGAGTGAGTGAGTGAGAGAGAGACAGAGTGAGTGAGTGAGAGAGAGACAGAGTGAGTGAGTGAGAGAGAGAGACAGAGTGAGTGAGTGAGAGAGAGACAGAGTGAGTGAGTGAGAGAGAGACAGAGTGAGTGAGTGAGAGAGAGACAGAGTGAGTGAGTGAGAGAGAGACAGAGTGAGTGAGTGAGAGAGAGACAGAGTGAGAGAGTGAGTGAGTGAGTGAGTGAGAGAGTGAGAGAGTGAGAGAGTGAGAGAGTGAGAGAGAGAGAGAGAGAGAGAGAGAGAGAGAGAGAGAGAGAGAGTGAGAAGATGGGTGAGTGAGTGATTGAATCTCACTATCATCATCCAGTATAGTCACCATTGCTGTAAATGGTTGTCCAGCGTCTATCTGATGTGGGTTGGGTGGTACTGTCAGCTGTACTATGAACAGCTCATCAATCTCAAACAGGTCATCCTGTGCTATCGGTATGATGATGGTAGCATTAGTGTCACCTTGGTTCAGTTCGACCAGCTCAGATATAGCGATGTAGTCACTAGGAGCTGCATTGGGGAAGAATGAAATTTTGATGTGTATTGTGGATTGTATCCCCGAAACTGTCAATGCAAATTGGAAGCAAATTGAATGCGCATCGCGAGCATTGACTTGTAGTGAATTGAATTTGAGATACATGTACGCGGCTCAAAAAGCTACACTGCGCTCTTCCCAGCCTTCAACAGTGCTTCAAATGTCCATTATGAAGGTTTACTAGTCTGCCAAGTACCTTATGTACATGTCACCTCACTACGGCATGCACCTACGTGCTAAAGTCTCAATTCGTTTCTAATCCACTTCAATCTACCTCTGGAGGTCGAATCGAATGCAATACACATTCGATTCGCACTGATTTCAAGCGGATTCATGTGAACGCTAACAAACTGGATTGAATGTGCATTTGATTATAGAGTCCATGTGATCTCGCCTATAGCGGCAACTAGCAGAGATATAATAATTATAATACCGTGATTGACATTATCACAAATAAATTTACACTAGCACTAAACTTGCTGCAATCAATGCACTTCGTTTGACATCGATAAATTTGTAAAAACTGTATTTGGACGTATGTATGCAGTACCACTAGTATGGTGCAATACCTGTAGCTGAAGCATTTCTTGTTGACAGTAACACTGGTATAGTGTTGTTGACCACACCCCTCACTGTCAGCTGCACCATGATCTCTCCCGCCCCCTCACTGATGTTATAACGAGGGGACGAAAACATGATGGTCGTCCCTAAAGTCACATGACATCATGACAGTAATCACATGACCAGCGGCTCACTTGTTACGTCACGCACGGTAACCGTAGCAACAGGTGTTAGAATCATTATCCTAGAGCCCAGCTCGGGAATGTTTGGCGGCAGCTTCAGTAGCAGACGGAAGTTCTCAAACCCTTCCGCCATCTGGTCTGGAACCACAGTGATATTAATAACAGTGGAATTAATGAAAGTTAGTCGCTCGTTGATTTCAGGAAAATCCACACCAGCTGTGGAACAAAAATAAATGCAATGTTCACATGTGTTTCCCAGATAGCCTACCCTCTGCAGAGCCTGATTGGCTGGTGATGGTGATATCTATCGTCATGGTAGTGTGGGCGGGGCCTGAGGTCAGTATCTCTACCAGCAGGTATCCCTCCTCCTCAGCAACATCATAGGCAGTCTGAGAGAACTGAACCACTACCACTGCAGAGAGAACATTCCTTTAGACATAGGCAACATGAGCAATATAAGTACAGGCACATTAAAAATATTCCTCGTTTTGAAGGTGCCCTCAAAGTGGAAATTTTTTTGCATAATCTCCGCCGGCCTAATCTACATACATTCTATTCATGGAGTAACAAAATCGTTGGTTATCTACACTAAAAATTTTACACTCCAAAATTTCGGTATACTGATACAGAATTGAAATTAGTAACTTAACTAAGATCAGAACTCTTTTCTTGATATGATTTTTTTATTAACGGTCTTTGAGTGACATAGTGTTATAGTAGTCATGTGACAGTGCTATAGTAGTCATGTGACAGTGTCATAGTAGTCATGTGACAGTGTGATTGTAGTCATGTGTTCACTCACTATCATCGTTGAGCAGTACTATGGTAGCTGGTGATTGCTTGATGAGCACTAGTTCAATCAGATCAGGTATTGCCTCTAGGAACACTGAGAACTGCTCAAACCCCTCCACCACTCTATCATTGAGTAGCTCCACCTCCACCGTCACATTAGACTGTAGAGGGTTAATAGTGATCTGCCGATCAAACGAACGATAGTCCATTCCTAAAATAAAGTATTGAAATACATGTTAACATGCACCAACACACTTCAGATACAATGTATCTTTGTAGTACTGTTTGGTCCCTAGCTAGTTGGCTGTTATAAGCAGACAGTGATCACTATAGACAGGTTCCACTGTACTGTTTGGTCCCTAGCTAGCTGGCTGTTATAAGCAGGCAGTGAACACTATAGACAGGTTCCACTGTACTGTTTGGTCCCTAGCTAGCTGGCTGTTAAGCAGACAGTGACCACTATAGACAGGTTCCACTGTACAGTTTGGTCCCTAGCTAGCTGGCTGTTATAAGCAGACAGTGACCACTATAGACAGCTTCCACTGTACAGTTTGGTCCCTAGCTAGCTGGCTGTTATAAGCAGACAGTGACCACTATAGACAGCTTCCACTGTACAGTTTGGTCCCTAGCTAGCTGGCTGTTATAAGCAGACAGTGACCACTATAGACAGCTTCCACTGTACAGTTTGGTCCCTAGCTAGCTGGCTGTTATAAGCAGGCAGTGACCACTATAGACAGCTTCCACTGGTCCCTAGCTACTATGCTCACCTGGTTGAGCAGTCTCGTTGACAGTAAATACTCGTAATGGGAATGCTCTCTCACTCTCTCCCTCCACCAAGATAGTCAGCAATACTGATCGCTGCCCTTCAGGGACCGCTATATTAGTCAACTGGAATGCAACAGTCACATCTACAAAAGTTGAGTTAAAATGAATGTTTAATGAGTTAAAAAGTGACACTTGACGTAAAAAATTAGAAAAGTAGTAAAAATTGACATTGCATTTGAAAACATAAAACTCACTATCATTGTCTTGTATGCTGATGGTTGCATTGCCGCCAACTACTTGAATGCGTGACTCATGAGGTGATAAAGGGGTTAAACTTATAATAAGTGACTCGCTTCCTTCAAACAGCATATCATCATTGATATCAATACTGACACGATGAGTGGTTGGACCATCAGGTAGGAAGGTGATATTCTGAGAGATTGGAGTGAAGTCAGAGGCTGCAGGAGAGAGAGAGGAGAGTGAGTGAGTGTGTGAGTGAGTGAGTGTGTGAGTGAGTGTGTGTGTGAGTAGTGAGTGAGTGGATGAGTGAGTCTACCATGTGCTGTATCTTGGTGTGTTTCCAGTAGCACACTCAATGGTATAGTAGTAGTGGTGCCAGCACTAGCCACTACCTGTAGCTCTACTGATCCAACAGATTCTACCACCGATGAGAATGGCGGCAACACCTGCACACTGAGAGCTGAGAGAGAGAGAATGATAACTATTTGTGTGTGTGTGTGTGTGTGTGTGTGTGTGTGTGTTTGTGTGTGAGTGAGTGAGTGAGTGAGCAAGTGTGAGTGGAGTGCCACAACTCAGTAAAATATTGCATTTTAAATGTAACTCTGCATGATTGCTATTGCAGAAAAAAGGCTATTACAGGTCGGACCACATTTGTAAGAAAAGAATCGTGTTTTGCCTAAATTTGTCATATTTAGATCCTCGCCAAATATTTCCCTCTAACAATCTTACTATCATCGTCCATGATAAAGATAGTAGTCTCTGGCAGCTGCACTGTGAATTGGTTGATGGCTTGTACTACTAACATCTGCAGTTCTAGAGACTCTGTGGGCTCCACTACGGTGTCATCTCTCAGTGTCAAACTAAGCTGCCATTGAGACACACCACCTTGCAGAGTGAGGAATGTTATGAACTGAATATAGTCAGTATCACCTGGAGGGAGGGAGGGAGAGAGGGAGAGGGAGGGATCGAGGGAGGGAGAAAAGGAGAGAGGGGGAGAGGGAGGAAGAGAGGGAGGGAGGAAGGGAGAGAGGGAGAGGGAGAGAGGGAGGGAGGGGGAGGGGGAGGGGGAGGGGGAGGGAGAGAGGGAGAGGGAGGGAGGAAGGGAGAGAGAGGGAGGGAGAGAGGGAGAGAGGGGGAGGGAGAGAGGGAGGAAGAGAGGGGGAGGGAGACAGGCATGAACTCCAAGGCAGATGATATGTAAACTCTGATTTATTATCATGTATAAAGTCTCTTACTGCTAGCTGATCCTGACACCGTCATGATGAGCAGCCTGTATCCTCCTTGTATTGGCAGGTTGGATCGTATGCTCACCATCAGTGACCCCGCCCCCTCACTCACTGTGTAACTAGGCTGAGCAAATCCGAAAACAAGCTCTACAGTGGAACAAGATATATAAGAGACATCTTGTAGCAGGCTTTATACTATAAACAGTGATTCCATGTACTACGATAATCTTAGTCAAGCACATTCCCAGTGCTAATAGTTAATACTCCCGTATTGTAATCTGATTGGACGACTTACCATCATTATCAATAATAGTCACATTAGCATGAGTTATGGCTCCTAGGTACACTCCACCATCAGGTGGGCGTGTCAGTGTGATCCTGAACTGCTCCGCCCCCTCATCCACAGCATCATCCAGTATACCAATACTGATATTTAGCTCTGTTTGTCCTGACTCAAACATCACAAGACGATTAATAACTTCGAAATCTGTCCTTGCTGTGTAAGAGAGACAACGGAGTAATACTGAAATAGGAAAACTACACAAATCGAGGTGTGAAACAAAAAAAATGACTAGCTTTAATGACGCCTGAATTATAAAGATGAATCAACTTAGCTACTAAAATAATACTATATCCCATTTTGATCCTCAAGTTCCAATTAGTGGGTACAACTTTTGTTATTACTGTATTGTTTCAACATAATAGTAAAAAAACACCAAAATTGTTATCATAAGTATTAGCACGAATACCATAGGACTGGTATTTTTGCAACACAATAATTGAGCAAGACCTAAAATTTTGCGATTTGAACGAGCCAAATACAAAATTGCATAGAGTAATTTTTTTTTGCAAAACACTAGCATGTGAAATTTAAACTACTGTATACCAGCTCTACAGCTAGTGCTAACTGTGGTCTAATTTATTTAAACATAATTATTACTAGAGATACTTATGGGATAAGGTGCTATCAATACATGATGAGAGAAGTATACTTTGGTGGTTATCAACACACACATACCTGTGGCTTGTGCTGGATTGAGCTCAGTAGTAGCTACAACAACACCAGCTCTTGTGTGTATATCTCCAGCTCTTTTGATGGTCACTTGTATGTTAGCTCTGGTCTCGTTCACAAGATATGTGGTCTCAGATAATGATACTATGGGCACTGCATGTGGGAAGACAGAGATACACCCAGTAACATACCACATCTGGTGTGTGGAGGCGTTAGGAGGAGCACAGCTGCTACTCTAAACTGAAGCTCTGGCTTCTTGGTACACAAACAAAACCATAGTGTAGTACTGTATATTTTTGTATTCTTGCAATGCTGAAGCAACGTGTACAGTGTCACCTTCATGCACTAATGTGTTCAGTCTCTGATCACCCTCCATCATGTGAATAAAGACAACAGTGACTACAGAGACTGAACATATTAGTGCATGAAGGTGACACTCTACACTTTTTTAATGTTATTCAAGAAGCCTGAAGGTCTTCATTCCCACACTATAGCTCTATCATCAGATGTCTGATGGCAATGTGGTAGGTACAACACCACACTGTTGCTATAGTAACCACTAGTGGTTCTAGCTGTGGTCAGCCATGGAAATATTTCAAAACAGCTTTACTAGATTAGGCTTTCACACAGTTAACATTCCATCTGGTTTCGAACATATGGTCACAGATTATCACACAGACAAGTTCTAATCAAGAAACCATAATATTTCCTCGGTAATTTGTTTCAAAAATAACTTTGATCACCAGAATTTTTAAATAAAGTTTTTCTGACGTACTGCAATCATGAACTTGAACAAGTAGCTCAAGTAGTGTCTGATAGTACTCAGATAAAATCCATTTAATACTCAAATAATTCCCTTTAATCAACAATTTTTACTAATAGAGTGTATGCCTTCACTTACGACCAATCGGATCCATTCTCTGTCCGGCTAAGTACCCATATGACCGCCTGTCTCCCCAGCCATACACACTGACTCGTAGCATCCCATCAGGATTGAGATGAGCCAAGCGATGGAAGCTCCTTGATACATTAGTATTAGTCCCCATACCGCACACAACTCCATCGCTGCAGTAGATGTTGCTCCATGTCAGACCAGACAGGTCATTACCATCCAATAGTATCATGGATGGATTGAAGAACTGTATTGGTACCGTGATACTTATATAGTCACCTCTATTGAACTGATCTATGACATTAAGATCAGTAGTGAAGGTAACATTGTTAATATACTGCTCCACTGGTGGGATGAGGATCATGAAGGGATCACCTAGCTCCCCGAATGTCTTCCTGGTCTCATCGTGTGAGTGACCAGCCGAGTACTGCATCACTGTCGAGGGACTAGTGGATTCAATACAGCAATACTGTGAGGCCGTCGTGTTGAAATTGATCAGACCGCCATCAGCAACACGATACTCAGTAGTCAGAGTTGAGTTGCTGCCAACCACTACGCAGGTGATGTTAACAGTAGCTTCTCTGCTGGTTATAATCTTGTAGATCTCACCCTCTCTCTCGGCTAGAGGAGTGGTGAGGAACGCGTATCCCCAGGTCAGGGTAGGTGGTACTTGCTCCATCACTAAGCTACAATCAGTCACTCCAGGAGGAACTGTGCCGCAGGTGTGTCCAGAGACCACACCCACTGGTGCTGTCGTAGTGACCTTTAGTTGAGAGAGGTCATTGGTTGCGTCATGTATATGAGTAGCTGCTCGTCGTAGAAGAGGAAGAATAGTAAACGGAGTGTTAGCGATTAGACGCTCAGGAAAACCAGAGAAGGTGTATATTGGAGGTACGACCACAGTATCGTTTAGACGAGGTGGAACCAGTAACGAAGCGTCAATATCATTGTCGCACGAAGCAATGAGAACCACAGAGTCACTGGAAGAGTCGCTAGTAGAGGTTGAGAAGGCGTGGTATTGATAACTAGCCACGCCTTCGTAGCTGTGGAGTGGGTGCACCAGTACTGCATCGGACGATGAGTTACTGATACTGCTAGCTATGACCATTACACTGCCTCCAACTGCACTCAGCTCCACCCCTTTCCGTCGGATCACGCCCCTCTCTACCTCGGCTTCAATGGGTACGTTTACAGTAGTGAATTCACCAGGTTGGGCGACTCCATGAGACTGAAAGAGAATACCAAACTGGTCTCTGCTGCTTCCAATAGAAATAGTGAAGTTAACATTGTCAGACCCAGCACTAGTGACGTGCACAGCTAGCTGATTAGAGCTGCTACCATCGTTACGAATGAAGGCAAAACAGAACGATGTTCCCTCGTGAGTGAACGAGTCGGACAGCAAGTTGTCTGTAGGGTATAAACAATAATCATGAATTTACATATCTACATAGAGGTTTTTATAAATTACTGTATGCAGCTTGCCTCGTATAGTTGCTGCATGACGGCTAGGAAGAAGGCATAGTAGACCAAGCAGAACCACAGCAAGGCGTTGCGGCTCCATTGTGCAGACTAGCTGCAGACTGCAGTGCTGTGTGCGCGGGAAGCGATCGCGGTAAAACCACGCTAGTGGGCGTGTTCTAGTAGCTAGCAACACGCCCACTATTATCACTCAAGCAAACAAAATGGCGTCTCAAGAGAAGCGCACGTTCGACAAGTACCTGAAGTTCATGACGCAGAAGGTAAGGCTTGTTGTGTAGATTAGCGAGTGCGTGAGAGTGATAGTGAGGTGTATGCGTTACTGTAGGCGGCGCAGGTTATAGTGAAGGCGCGTCAAGGCGACAAGATAAGGACAACTAGCCAGCCAAACAAAACAGAATGGGTGAGTGAAAGGGTCTGTGTGGTGATACAGGTTTGTATCTTCTCTCAGTTCAATGTTGCTCTGCCTGACATGAAGGATGTATTGATCCAGTTGAAGGAGCATTGTGACCCCGCCTACCCTCAGGACGGGAGACCAGTATGTGTAGAGATATCAGTTGATACTGCTGAGGTAGGTTTAGCCTCCACATGCTGTACACGTACAATTAGACGTTTAGTGGATTTTTTTTCTCAAAAAATTGGCTAGCTGCCTTGAAGGAGACGTTATACAGTGTGGTAATTATATTTTCACTCATATTTCAAGCATAAAGGAAAGGTCACTGTTGATCACCAGCTGTTGTGAACTACCATAGATGTTGAATTTTAGTTGTGGCTTAATTTCCGTGAGTGGTTTTCGATCATGAAAAATTACCCAATCACTCTTGTACTGGTCAATGCTAAAAACAAATTCAGTTTCAACTTCGTTGAATATTATCAGAGTGGAATTTATAAATAGTTTTATGATAGGTCTATAGCACCACACATACTCATTTGTTGATTTAGCGACAGACTGTAACAAGCTGAACTATACACAAACAAAGAATTTCGTGCACGAGAAATTATGTGTTTACAAATAGCATGTGATCAGTGGTTTAATTAGCATAATAGGTTACATTGTAAATGCATATTCAATTTATTTTGTCATCAAGTCACAAGCTATGCTGGTTAATAGGTACATCCTCTGATCATGTGAACTGGCTATACTTGGTTTCGCGACAGAGGCGTGATGGAATGTTCGTGCTGAATATAATGAGAAAAATGCGCTATGACGAGGTGACCGCCTGCTGTTGGACAGGGACCACGGATGAATTTCGCGAAAGTATGCGAAGCTGACAGTAGATCAGTATATTCCCGCGAAATTCATCCGTGGACCCTGCCAACAGTGGGCGGTCACATCGTCATAGCGTGTATTTCTTATTATATTCAGCGCGAACATTCCATCACGCCTCTGTCACGAAACCAAGTATAGTTCTATTGGACTATACCACATTGTGGTGGTAATCTCATTACTGGTAGCTGGCTGCCATGTGGCTGCACGTGTGTTGTGACTCCATTATTATAATTATTATGGTTAGAGAGAGCATCTGTTGTGATAATGCCTTTAGTTGTTGCGTGTTTTTACGATAATGACTCCACTTTATAGATTTAATTTGTTTAGTCTCCATCATTAATGTTTGTAGTAAGCTGTGTGCACATCGCCAGCTCTGTCCCTCAGCTAGTACTAGTGTCTCTAAACACTCTGACACATTTATTCTAGAACAGTGTTACTTAAGTCAACAAATGCACAACTAAAGCATACAGTGGAACTCCTCTTAGCAGACACCCCTCATCCCTCTATAATGGACACTTACTGAATCCCAAATATAACCCACATAATGTATAATAAACCTGACCAGAGGACACTCTCTCTATAATGGACAATGGTCTCACCAGAGGTTCAGCCACGCCTGAGGTGGGTTGGTCGAGTTCTCTGACCTATCGGAGACCTAGTCGTAATAAACCCATTAAAGCTGTTCCTTAGAGAGGTTCCTAGAACACTGTTGACAACAAGAGGTCACAATGGATGTGATCATTTCATTGTGACAGTGTGTGTGTGTGTGTGTGTCTCCCGCCCTTTGATTAATTAACTAATATCTGCCCCACCCAGTTAAGCAATACTTTTTACGGTGACAATGCCTCATTGGTGACAATGCCTCATTGGTGCCGTGAGTATGCTTACTAGTGATAGTGATAGCATGGCGTCATGGTATGGTCACCCACCCACTCATTAGATTCACAATCAAAGCCTCGCCTTCGTATTTCAGCTAGTGTTGTCATAATAGCACTATGTCTCTCACTCACTCACCCATCCTTCCTCCTCCTCTCTCCTCCTCAGTGTGAACCCTGTGTTCTGGAGCAATGGATTCTCTCACTAGACACAAGGTATTGACTGTGTTCTATATTATTACTCAGAGTAGCTGAGAATCACAGAAAGTAGATAGTGCTGTAACAGCTCCTCTCACCCTACCTTACACTTTCCCTCTCCTTTACATCTTTTTCTCTCTCTCTCTCTCTCTCTCTCTCTCTCTCTCTCTCCTCCCTCCCTCCCTCCCTCCCTCCCTCCCTCCCTCCCTCCCTCCCTCCCTCCCTCCCTCCCTCCCTCCCTTCTCTCTCTCTCTCTCTCTCTCTCTCTCTCTCTCTCTCTCACAGCAAGCGTGATGTGTCTGTGTCTATCTCTCATGGCCTCTATCCTCGTCTCTCTCTCATGCTCAAGTCGTTAGTTGCTGTCACTAGAACCACTCCAGCCTATCAGATGGCTCGAAGGAGTGAAGAAATGCACTTCAGGTTAGTAGGAGGAGCTAGTGGGTGTGGTCTGACCCTAGTTGTGTGTATCATTATATTGTGTGCTACTAACTGAACTGGTAATAATAGCCCTTACAGTCCTATGAATTCCTAGCCCAGGAATGTGTTGTATGACACTGCACAGGGACTGCTAGTGAGGATATTTGCAGACCTAGCCTGCAAAGGGTGATAGTGCTTGTCATGACACAAGCAATGTGCAGTGATATAATGATTTAGTAGTGAATCAAACACCCTCTATCAGCTGGTGAAGCTGAGGTAGTGATGTTGGTATGAGGATGGGATGGATTTGTTTGTTGTGGTACATGGTAGTGTCGTCTGATGTGGGATAATGACAGACATTCTCACAGTCTAACACTACCTTACACTAGACACCACTGGCACTAGTAATAACCAACACACTGACTCTACTAGGGAGAGAAGGGTCACCTGTACTGCCCCACAGAGGGTCACTGGTAGAGCCAGGACACCTGTACACTAAGCAGTGTCTAGCTGCCTCACAGAGGGTCACTGGTAGAGCCAGGACACCTGTGCACTAAGCAGTGTCTAGCTGCCTCACAGAGGGTCACTGGTAGAGCCAGGACACCTGTGCACTAAGCAGTGTCTAGCTGCCCCACAGAGGGTCACTGGTAGAGCCAGGACACCTGTGCACTAAGCAGTGTCTAGCTGCCTCACAGAGGGTCACTGGTAGAGCCAGGACACCTGTGCACTAAGCAGTGTCTAGCTGCCTCACAGAGGGTCACTGGTAGAGCCAGGACACCTGTACACTAAGCAGTGTCTAGCTGCCTCACAGAGGGTCACTGGTAGAGCCAGGACACCTGTGCACTAAGCAGTGTCTAGCTGCCCCACAGAGGGTCACTGGTAGAGCCAGGACACCTGTGCACTAAGCAGTGTCTAGCTGCCCCACAAAGGGTCACTGGTAGAGCCAGGACACTTGTACACTAAGCAGTGTCTAGCTGCCTCACAGAGGGTCACTGGTAGAGCCAGGACACCTGTGCACCAAGCATTGCAATGCAATACTTAAACCCATGCTAGTAGCTCACAGACCCCTCCCTCTTTCTCTCTCTCTCCCTCCCTCACTCGCTCCCTCCTCTCTCCCTCCCTCGCTTCCTCTCTCTCTCTCTCTCCCTCGCTCTCCCTCCCTCCCTCCCTCGCTCCCTCTCTCTCTCTCTCTCTCGCTCTCCCTCCCTCTCTCTTCCCCTCTCTTTCTTTCTCAGTTATCAAATTCATTCCAATCTCGAGTCTTTACCACAAGGTACTAAAAACAAAAATAATTGATTTTGATGATGTCATATGCTGTTCTATTTATAGACTTCACCTCAGTGACCTTTGCTCAGACCAGCTGTCCGTATGGCACTATTTCCATGAGCGTCCAATATCGAAGAAGATACGTCCCACAAGATAGGTAGAGACATAGCGGTTACGATAATGAGTAGGCGTTAATTAGAGTGTGTCCCTTGTTTGTGTCTCAATTTGAGACGTGACAATAACAATAAGACGATGTGTGCACAGGCTCTCTTACCATCTCTTCCTCCCTCCCTCCCTCTCTCTCCCTCTCTTTCTCCCTCTCTCCCTCCCTCCCTCCCTCCCTCCCTCCCTCTCTCTCTCTCTCTCTCTCTCTGTCTGTCTGTCTGTCTGTCTTGCTTGTCTGTCTGCTTTGTTACCTACTACAGTGACCTTTCTAGCTGGACTGAGGATTGGGTACTAGACCTGCCGGCAAAAAATGTATGTGCATTTTCTACCGTATTTTTTTGGTTGCTGTTGTCTTGTTGTCACTTTCAGGGATCCTTCAAACCATTCTGAATGTGCTCATAAGGTTGAAGTGGATTCCATCGGTGTTCAGAGATATCTCTTTGACCTCTGAAAACTTGTAAAATTACAAAGCTACTTAATTTCATGGTAAGTGACCACTTATTAATAATTTATTAATAACACAAGTTATAATGGTTATTGTACAGGAAATGAGATGCAGGCGGCATTCAAGTACCGTGAAACCACCCCCTCTGTCGGCATGGAAGCGGAACCTTCATCTTTACAAGTTTCCGGTTTCGGCCCTTTGAGGATCAAAGGATCCGACCCTGTGAAGAACATATTTTTTTTTTTTTTTTTTTTTTTTTTAAGAGACAGATATGAACTGTGTGAATGATAAGATATGTTTGTAGTGTCTGTGTGTGTCTAGCCGAAGGGGCCTGAGCCGCTTGCAAGAGGAAGAAGCGAGCGAGCAAGCGAGATAGCTAGCTGCACTTACTTCTGTCTATTGGTCAATGGCAAGCATTCAGAACTGGTAGGAATTACTGGCGCAGTCATCTAAATGTACCTGGATAGCTGCAATCAGTCACACAATCCGGAAATGCTGAGTACAAGAGCTCTCAAAATTCGCCATAGTTCCAGACAAGAAGAAACCACGCCCACAGTGACACGCCCAACAACGAACTGACGACGTGGTCTGGTCGTCAACGCGTGGGTGCATGGGTTAAAGTCACGTGCTCCATCCCATCTAGCTCAGTTGTCAAAGAGTTATTGCTAAAAATTCTGGATTTTGTGTTGTCAGTCGTCGTATGGCTAATTCGTCCGCCGAACGCTCGGAAATCGAGTCTGGCGACCATTCCGTCGATGGCAGTGAAGACTGTAGCCTATCCAGCGATGAGGAGATCGAAGAAAGCGACGAGAATTCAACTGGTAAATTCTATGATTGCCAAGCACGTGCGCACTGTATTACCGAGGATTGTCCTCGCTTCAGGAGAGAGCTCTGATGACAGTGACTCTTCTTATGAAGGAGACAGCAGTGAGCAGAGTGATGAGGGAGAGACAACTTCTTCTGAAGGGCGCAGCAGTGAAGACACTGATGAGGAGGAAGAGACAGTTCCAGTGAGAATACAGGTCAGAGGGGGAACGTTAGAGCCTCCTAGTCCCAAGAGGAGACACAAGCGAGCTTGTCTACCACAGCCTTGTCCTGACGCTGCTAGTGAGCCCTGCAGGATAGTTAGAGTCAATGCTGATGTTGGTTTGAAGAGAGGTAAGTGTCACTACTGTCAACAGAAACAATTATAGCCCTGTAAACACACTAGCTTTGCCTGCTGTCATTGCCGTGTGCGTCTGTGCAAACTTGGGTGTTATGATGCATACCACAAGCTATAGATTACCTGCTTGCGCTGTTTCTTTATTTCTTTTCTTTCTATCTATCTTTCTACCCATCCATCCATCCGTCCGTCCGTCCGTCCGTCCGTCCGTCCGTCCGTCCGTCCGTCCGTCCGTCCGTCCGTCCGTCCGTCCGTCCGTCCGTCCGTCCGTCCGTCCGTCCGTCCGTCTGTCCGTCCGTCCGTCCATCCAACCAACCATCCCTCCCTCCCTCCGTCCGTCCGTCTGTCTCTCTGTCTATCTATCTATCTATCTATTTATCTATCTATCTATCTATCTATCTCCATCTCCATCTCCATCTCCATCTCCATCTCCATCTCCATCTCCATCTCCATCTCCATCTCCATCTCCCTCTCCCTCTCCCTCTCCCTCTCCCTCTCCCTCTCCCTCTCCCTCTCCCTCCCTCCCTCCCTCCCTCCCTCCCTCCCTCCCTCTCTCCCTCTCTCTCTCTCTCTCTGTCTGTCTGTCTGTCTGTCTTGCTTGTCTGTCTGCTTTGTTACCTACTACAGTGACCTTTCTAGCTGGACTGAGGATTGGGTACTAGACCTGCCGGCAAAAAATGTATGTGCATTTTCTACCGTATTTTTTTGGTTGCTGTTGTCTTGTTGTCACTTTCAGGGATCCTTCAAACCATTCTGAATG
>OZ024786.1:15245265-15321936 GCA_964017065.1 Haliclona indistincta | reverse complement strand
GTAGACACTAATAGTGAGTTAGTAGCACAGATAGTAGTACAGATAGTGAGTTAGTAGCATGTGTTAGTAGCACGTAATAGTACTAGTGTATGTTAGCACCATTTCATTGTACATGTGTTTTTGTTACAGTGGTTGTGATCGGGTTCAGGCAGACAGCTGTATCAGTTGATGAAGGAGCTGGACCTGCTAATCTAGAGGTAGCTGTACTGATGGGCAGCCTGGATAAACCAGTCACTATCACACTATCCACTAGTGACCTCAGTGCTCAAGGTGTGTGTGTGTGCGCACGTGTGTGTGCGTGCGTGTGTGTGTGTGTGTGTGTGTGTGTGTGTGTGTGTGTGTGTGTGTGTGTGCGTTTGTGTGTGTGTGTGTGTGCGCGTTTGTGTGTGTGTGTGTGCGTATGTTTGTGTGTGTGAGTGAGTGAGTGAGTGTGTGTGTGTGTGTGTGCGTGCGTGTGCGTGTGTGTGTACATGGTATTGTGACAGCTACCTAACAGAACCTCTCTTTCTTGTTCTCTAGCTACAGCACCTAGTGACTACACTGCTATCACTAGTCTTCAGCTCATGTTTGATTCGGACACAATGAGTATCCCAGTACCTGTAGCTATCATATCCGATAATCGTTTGGAGGGTCCTGAGATGTTCCGAGCCACCATCCAGCTGGTGGGAGTCGACCCTCAAGTACGAGTAGCTCCCGAGATAGCTACTGTTACTATTGACGATGATGACGGTGAGTTACTCAGATCTTATCATGTGACTTGAGCATGGTTATCATGTGATCATGTTCTGCAGAGGCGAGAGTTGGTTTCACTCAGCCTGAGTTCAGGTTCGATGAGAACGGTGGGGATGGGATGGTCGCAGTCCGTCTTACTGGTACCATTGATGTACCTGTTACTGTCAGCGTCTCTGGAGGTAATCATGTGACTAACATGTGACAATCACATGACTCAATGCCCCACCCACAGGCCCATCCACTCAGCCTGATATCCAGCGCTCTGCAGCTGGTATAATGACTACCATTACCTTCCAACCAGGACAACCCTCTACCATCACCATCCCCTTCACCATCACCGATGATAATGTAGCGCTGGAACCCGATGAGGTATACAACGTCACTCTTAACATCAACTCTCCTAATATGGGCGTGTCTGTCAGCACATTCGAAACCACTCAAGTCAGAGTAGTAGACAATGACGGTTAGTATTGAAAAAAATTTGTTACTCTCATTCAAAATTTATTGCGAGAACAAAAATTTTGATTTATTTTTATTGATTTTGTTTCTCTTCAGATGTTACTGTTAGGATATTGAACAGAACTCGTGAGTCCATAATGGAGGACCAGGGACCGGCCAGGATCTGCCTGGAGAAGGACAGAGCTACCAGTCGACCAGTCACTGTCAACTTTAGCACAAGAGATGGATCAGCTACTGGTATGATATACCATTAGCCCTTGAGCAATGATGTCATATCCTCTCTCTCATTCCCTCTCTCTCTCCCCTCCCCCTCTCTCCCTCCCTCTCTCTCTCTCTCTCTCTCTCTCTCTTACTCTCTCTCTCTCTCTCCCTCTCCGGGCCTCTCTCTCTCTATCTCTCCACAGCTCCTAGTGACTACACTAGTACCATTCGTCAGGTCACATTCCCTACCTCAGCCAATGCCGTCGTTTGTGTTGATATTCCAATCACTGATGATGATACAACTGAACCAGATGAGGAGTTTGAGGTAGTAGTGACACCGAGCACGCCTGGAGTCACAATAGATGAGCCAAACACTGTGACTATTGAGATAGAAGGTAAGTGAGTGAGTTGGTGAGTGAGTGAACGAGCGAGCGAGTAAGTGAGTGAGTTAGTACTGTAATGAGGTATAACTATTCATGATTATTGTTCTATAGATGAGGATGAGGTCAGTACTCAGGTCTGTACTGTTCGTCCTGATTTCACTCTCGAACCACTCCACGATGTCAACGCCGCCCCTACCTCGTCATACCAATTCGCTCGTAGCTGCGAGCACCGCCTTGTGGCTTCTAACTGTGACGATGACCTCGACCTCACAATCACAGTCGACTTCCTACCAAACAGCTTCGAGTCGGGCAGAATCAACATCATGTTCAACGGACATCAGATCAGGATCCGAGAAGACCTTGTTGTCGATCCGGCTCAATCTCCCAATAGCTCATTGATAGAGTATATGAACAATGCGTCTAGAGTAGAGATCAGTCTACCCAGTATACCACTGACGCTAGTCAGAACCAGTACTGAACTCAGCGTCTCAGTCGAGGCAGGCATGACCGGCTTCTCTGACTTGTCTGGTCTCTGTGGTACTCCTGACGGCCGTCTCTTGTTCTCTGATTGCCGGACGGAGGCTAGGACTGAGGGAGAGGGAAACAACTTGAACGATTTCCTGGACAGCTTCAGAGTCAACCCAGCCGAACAGACTCTGAGACCACAGACTGCCGAGTGCGGTAAGTTGTCACATGCATTAGGATAGACAATATTCAGAAAACTCCATGACATCTGTTAACAAACCCCATAACACCTTTTAACTGTATCTTCATTTTTTTGCAGGTCTTATTCGTAACGATACTGTGGTGGGCGACCCTCTCTTCACTGTCCCTATCCACGGTAACTTCTCTGTGACTGGAGCTTCCTCTCTCTCTCTCTGCTACGAGATCCACGGTCTTGCTGACACCTACTTCAACTTGATTTCTGACGAGTGCACTACAGTGAACGCTCACTATGTTGCTGCTCGTGGCGCCACTTTCTTGAACGTTATCGATCAAATATCAGTGGTAGCAGTCGGTAATGATGGTCAGTGCAGACAGATCAGTGTGGGCCTAGATACCTGCATCCCTCAAATCAATGGAATGGAGTTACCTTTGCTGAATGGTCGAAGAGGACCTTACAATAGCGCCGGCATCAATATCCGTGTGTATCCTACCCGTGTCCGTATCGCTGTACCAAACTGTGCTGATACCATGCTTGTCATGTGGGTCACATGTCAGAATCTTGATCTTGAGGACCCCAGGAATGGAAATATGCTCAGAAATATCTCTATGATCAAGTACGTCGTCTCGCGTGGTCTCAATCTTCAAGAGTTCTCTCATGGACTACTTGGTGAGTTCGGGAATTCAGAGAGCTAGGGGTTATTTTACACAACATTTGTTGAAGGTCAAAAATAGTAGCCAAATGTACTCTAGTCGGTCTCAGTGCTATACTTCAAAGGAGCTTGTTACGTAGCCCAGTTCTTGCAAGTTCACCACATGCGCTAGTGGTTGCTCTAGAGGTCACTGCTAATGGTATTGTTAGCAGTGTAGAGTATTATAGCTATAGATATCTGGATGCCGTCATAAGTAGGAAAAATGAAGGAAATAGCATGAGAGATGTCTCTGAACTAGCTGGGTTTCTAAAAAACCTCTGGTGTGCAGCTAACCCTAAACTGAAACCATAGAATGGGTTTCAAACAAATTATGACTAACTACATGTACAAGTTGAAAACACATTCTATCTTAGCTGCAATTGCTAATCTCTGTTCTCTCTCTACAGGTCAGTTCTGGAATATCCCCATCAATGTCGCTAAATACAACGGTCCAACTCGTGGAGATGTATCCAATGCCAACCTCTACACTGTCACTGTCAAGCATCCTCGATCCCAGAACGCTCGCACATTTGTTGGCCGTCTTCATGACCTAACCTGGGAGTTCACACCAACCAGTTGCCTGTACGTTGGAAACAGACAAGCTGGAACTATCGGAGAAGTAGTCTCACCTAACGATCCAGTAATTGAGGGCAGCTATACAAGTTATCGAGTGGACAATGCTTTTGACAATACTTATGAATTTGCCGTCTTCAATTCCACATGTACTTGAGAACCAGTTATTGATCACCATCATATTATCAGTTTATATTATTGTATGGCGCCTCGTATTATAGTATAGTGTTCTGTGTTGAGTTGTTGCTGTGAGGGTTATTGTAATTTGTATACAGATGTTTTTAAAAAATTAATTATTTTGCGTTGATGAGGAAAAGCAAATAATTATGTCACCAAAAGTAGAATACGAATGGTTACATTTTTTGTAGTGCGTTCGCTCAGTCTCTGAAGCATCACTTCTCACCGTAATGCTCTAATTAACCGGACAATCTTCAAAACAGTAATAATTATACAAGCTCTTCCTCTTCGAGTCGAGAAAGCTGCCGTCGGGTGAAGTTGCAGTAGCAGAGACCTTACAATAGTTACCGGAGTATTGAGAGGGTGCAGTATATACGTGCCGGTACAATCTTTCTCTAGCTGGAGCTATCCCTGACGATATTAACTGGGTGATCAGCTCAAGTTTCCAAGCATATTATTACTGGTATGCCAGCACTGCACGCTCGTACTCAGTCTAATATGATAGCATGTACCAGATCTATGTTACCTTGGGGTGTGTTCATCAGGTTACTTGATACTAGCTGTGACTGAGCGGGCAGCGATGATGCAGGCCGTGGTTGTTAAGCAGTGTGGTATGATGAGAGCCGCACTGGGGAGACTGCTGGCTACACTAGTCTACCTGATGCTGATACTAGCCGGAGATGTGGAACTTAACCCAGGGCCTACACTAGGTGAGTCAGCCTTGCAGACAGCATGAGCCTGCAGTGGGTGTAACTCGATCAGTATTATGTCGTATTGAGTTTTATGGTAATGATGGGAAGTGTATTTTAGCTATATTTGTCATTATAATCATTTTATGACTGGTTGTTATGCTCAAAAGATATGGCTCATTTGACTTAGTCCTAACTGTGTCTATACCTAACAATTTTCAGAGTTAACCTTGTATACTTAGTCTCGCGGGCCAGACGTTCTGGGGGAACGTCTGGTCACTAACGCCAGGTTTCTGTGAGCGATGCCAACATTCCGGCGCGCAGTCATTAGCAATCTATTGCGTGGGTTTTCACGTGACTACGGGGCGCGATTGCGCATCAAGCTGTAGACAGAGCTTTTTAGCTGCCAAAACTGGCGTGTTCGTCGTGAAAAGTCTTACTATCGACGGCTAATGCCTGCTACTCGTTGCTCTCGAGGCTGCTGACGGTATAATTGTATGTGATTCATGTTCACGCAATGGTTCTCTTGTTGTCTCTTGACTGCTCCAGCGATCATGAACATCGCGATTGTAGCCAACCAGGTTGGTATTGCTCTAGGAAGAATTTTAGCATGCTAAAAGCCTGTTAACATGCTACACGCTTGCTAACTAGACTGGTGACGTCGACTAAACACGTGATTTCAAGCGTGACGTGTTGTTTGTTTACATTCCATTGTGCCACGAAAACCTGGCGTTAGTGACCAGACGTTCCCCCAGAACGTCTGGCCCGCGAGACTATAGTATACTCTGATTCCTGATTGGTACAATAATATGGCTGTTGTAGTCTTGTAAATAAACGGCATAATTCATAATTTCGGTGAATCAAGTCACCAGAACACTGGGTTTTCAAAATTGGGGCGAAAATCACGATGATACACCGTATTCCATGTCTGGATTCTCTGTGTCTCTCTACATGACGCATGCCCACATGTAGGTCATAGTGTTCTTTTCCGTTAGAATCTCTATTTTGTCTGTATCACCCATATAAGGCTATAATGACAACTATTTTAGTTACTCAATAGTACAATATAAAGTCGTCATTTTGTTGACTTTGTAAGACAAAAAGATTTTTTAACATTTCTCTGCCGATCAATAGCATCTTTGGTACTGTTTAGTTAAGAGTACTTGTTTAAAATGAAGACTGTTGAACGACGACAAAAGTACGTCAAGTTTATAATGTGCATTACCGTAACTAAGATGTTCTACATTATCTTAGAGTATAGTATAGTGATATTGACCAATCAGATTGACTAGCTACTAGGGTCTATTTCATGTAGAACCGAGGTGTTCTTCATAGACACCAGGCGTTTCATTGGTTGATTTAAGTGGGAGAGTATATTTTACTTACATACTTAGCATTGTGTATAATACAAGCAATGGAAACAACAAGTGATGAATACTAGTGATAGTCTACGAGTTGACACAGTCTAGCTATATAGACTATCACTATCTAGATCTGAAGTGACTATCATAGACGGTCTTGGAGTGCCTTCCTTGAAATTCCAGTCTGTATGGCTTGCCTGGCTAGACTTGCAGGTCCGCAGCACGATGGATCGCCAAACGGGAGCTTTTCCCAGGGCGTTGCCGATAGAGGTTGGGTCGAGGGCGAAGTACTCCGAGTAGCTAGGAGCGGTTTCTCCTCGTGGTGGTAGCAGCAGCAGCGTCGCAAGAGTCAGGAGTCTACTAAAAGCGGCGCAAGAGTAGCGGTGTAGAGTAAAGTTACAGAATTACTCTCGTACTCATTAATGGTTTTCAGTAACAGTTCGTCGATGTCGCTGTCGTACGCCCAGTCGAGGAGCGCTGGTCGCTTATACACGAACGACTCGGAGAACTTGAGAGTGCGTTTCTTTTGCTACGGCTTAGATACCAGTTACTCATGGCTATACTCTAAATAAGTTAGACGCCTCGGCCAATGGGATCTACGCGGTATAGAAACCCTCGAGTTGCCATAGAACCCTCGCGCTACGTGCTCGGGTTCTATATGGCTTCCTCTCGGGTTTCTATACCGCGTAGATCCCATGGCCTCGGCGTCTAACTTATATTTAATCAAAATTGTCTTTCTATTCTAGGTGACAAGCCCACACTCCAACTCCTCATATGCTTCAAGTACAATGATGAAAATGGAGTCCAACACAAGATATTCATCATAGACAGAGTTGCGTCTCACTGGAGGAGACTGGGTCCACTACTCAACATTAGCGATGATCATCTCAATAATATTGAACACAACCAATATCACAAAGTTGAGGACTGCTGCCGGGTTATGCTGAGCGACTGGCTGCAAGGAACAGCTGGTGATGGCTTAGCAACATGGGAGAGGCTGTTGGAAGCCATTGAGGATGCTCGGTGTGGAGAACTAGCAATACAAGTGAAGACAGCATTGCCATTGCTTGGTATGAGTATAATAATAGTGACTGCCAGCTATTGATCTTACTTACATGTAGAGACTGAGCAGCGACTAGATGACCACACCCATTCACCACACCTCCTTGACTCAGCTAGTCAAGGTGAGAGTATTTTCTCATGTACTATAGATATTTACTATTTCAAATAATCAGTCACTGGCCCTTCCCACACTGTTGCTGTACTACCTCAATGTCCTCCTCATTCAGCTAGCCTAGGTGAGTGCTGTCATGCATGTCTATATACAGTGATCTCTCTCTCATACAGAACCTGAGTCTACCCAGCACACCTACAAGAGCTATCTAGAAGATTTGTATAAAGAAGAATATCCTGACTATACAAAGCAACAGTTCACTGATCATCGTCCCAAGGAGATTGTCAATCTGGTACTGGTCCACAAGGAGAAGAATGAATCAGACAAGTTGCAACGAGAGTGCCTTCTTGATCAGTTACGTGGTAATATTGATTTAATTAGACGGAAGAAAACACCTCTGACAAAGAACCAGATTGGCATTCTAGCTGATGGTAGAACAGCTCGTAGGATACTGATTGAGGGTGCTCCAGGTATAGGGAAGACTACCTTCCTCTGGCAAGTGTGTCACCAGTGGGCTCTGGGTCGGCTGCTACAGCAGTGGGACCTGGTGATCATGGTGCAGCTGAGAGACGAGGATGCACGGACTGCCCAGAGCCTCTCTGATCTCCTCTACCACCCTCGCTGTGACATCAAAGAGGCTATTTGCCGAGAGATACAAGAAAAAGAGGGAGAAAATGTATTATTCATTTTCGACGGGTATGATGAATTATCCGATTGTCAGCGTACTGAATCCTTCTTTCTAAAAATGCTACGGCGACCAAGTCGTGTGCTCCGCAAAGCTACTGTATTAGTATCTAGTCGTCCTTTTGCCACTATATCTCTTCCGCATCTCTTCAAGGACAAGCTAGAACAGCATGTCGAAATATTGGGGTTCAGTGAAGAACAAATTGAAGGCTACTTGACCTCAACATGTCAGGACAACCCTGACATGCTGATGGACCTGAAATCGTACATCTCCAATCAGCCATTCATCTCATCAGTGCTCTACAATCCTCTTCACTGCTCCATTGTGACCGAGCTTTACCATCAATACTGGCAGAGAGGAGAGAAAAGCTTTGCTCCCAGCACCTTGACCGATCTATACAAGGCTCTTTTGCTGAATCTATTGCAACGTCAGCTGGACATCGATATCGATGATATTAATGAGCTACCACAAGATATTCGTCATCAGCTGAACCAGCTTGCCAAACTTGCTGCCGAAGGAATAGAGGAGAAAAAATACATTTTCGAAACTGTTCCCGGTGACTCTCTTGGTTTGATGCACTCCGTCAAGCATCTTCGCGACTATCGTAGCAAAAAATCAATATCTTACTGTTTCACTCACCTGACTCTTCAGGAATTCCTAGCTGCTTTTCACTGGACTGAGCTCTCTCTCCAAGAGCTGACAGAGCTACTACAACGACCTAACCTGTTTCCGATACAGGCATACCTGCGAGGAATACACTTTGAGTTAGACATGCATCTAACAGCGATTCAGCTATCCCAGATGGAGATGTCCAACGAATGGAAAGAGTCTGTGTATAAGATGAAAGAAACTATCCAGCAAACTCATTGGTTTGTGCTACTATTGCTGGCCGGTCTGAAGACCATTCCTACTGAACTGATTGCTCCATGGAGTAAGCCACAGGATGAAGGGATAATAATAGTCTCTGGATCAGAATCAGGTATTCATACAGTTAATAGCTACAAGACTATAGCCAGTAAAAGATCTCAACTGTATAGGAATGGCATATTGGTTGACTGTGACGAAAATGGAATATTCGAACTACTGAGCTTTAGAAAAAGTTTTCTTCATCCATGATCAAATCTGTTTTTTATTGCTAGCCTGTGCAACATGTAGCTTGAGTCAGGTTGAGTGGGCAGCGTGGTGCGATCAAGAAGCGAATACAGCATGTCGAAGAGACAGTGGACGGCTCTTACACTTACTGTATACATAGCTCCAGCGCGAACTCTCACGTCGTTCAGATTTCAATGTTACACCCACTGTAGATCATGTTTATTCCAATTGGTTGGCAAAAGCTGTTTCAAGCTGCAATAGCTGCGGCAAAAAACGCCTTAGCGACAATCTGACTGCTGCTATTGTCGTTTCTGATATCCAGGAATCCATAAGACACTTTTTCAACTGACTGACGTCGATTTTCGAAAAAGCTTCGCTTTGTAACTCGGCGGCAAAGCTACGTGCTTTTGAAAAAATCGACGTTTAACAGTCTTCTGGATATTAGGAACGATGATAGCAGCAGTCAGATTGTCGCTACAACGTTGTTTGCCGCAGTTATTGCAGTTTGAAACAGATTTTGCCAACTAATTGGAATAAACATGATCTGCAGTGGGCGTAACATTCAAATCTGAACGACGTGAGAGTTCGCGCCAGAGCTATGTATAGGCACCTCGAGCTCAGCAAATGCATACGGGGCATTTGGCTTAGTGATGGTTCGTGTCTCCACGTGAACGGGCATAGTGAAAATCGGCAGGTTCAGCCTACGCATTATAGTAGCATTACCAGTCTCCCTACCTCTACTGCAGCAGCTGAGTTTCTTTGCAATTCTGGTAAAGGTGTCGTTTTAACACTAAACTAAATCTAAATTTTGATAATATTGATATTGAATTTAAATTTAAGTTTAAAGAAGAATTTAAGAATTTAAAATTTAGAATTTAAGAATTTAAATTTTGATAATATTGATATTGAATTTTGATAATAATTTTGATAAGGTGTTATTTTCGAAAGGCCTAAGCCATTCAAAAAGTAAGTCCAGTGCTAGAGCTTCAAGAAAAGGCGCTAGAATACAGTCATGACAGTAGATTGCAAACAGAAGAGCTTCACAAACTGCAAAGAAACTGATGAATAATCACGTACCACAAACGAGTACGATGATAACCGGCGGCGGTGGAATCCACCGCTATTCGCACATGCGTATGCACTTCCTTCTGCCTTTCGCTCCACCCCCTTCTAATGCCTGGGTACGAGGCTAACCATGTATTGTTTTGAAAGTAGCATTGTCCGAAATATTTCATACTGTATAGTTAGCTGCAGCAAGAGTAACTGTTGTTTAGTTGTGCAAACGGACACGTGTGTTAGC
This sequence comes from Haliclona indistincta, assembly GCA_964017065.1. Taxonomy (NCBI): domain Eukaryota; kingdom Metazoa; phylum Porifera; class Demospongiae; order Haplosclerida; family Chalinidae; genus Haliclona; species Haliclona indistincta. Next base: position 15,311,755 of record OZ024786.1, on the reverse strand, counting down.
GCTTTGTATGCTGTGAGTGGTAAGAAATCCACCGGACAGACTACTGTATGCCTCTGGTGGCTCTACCCACAGAGGCTTGCTGCTCATCATGATTAATCTATATTTCATTATTTTTAGATAAGATGGTCCATCCCTCTCTATGCCAGCTGCTGTTCGAGTGCCAGTCTCCTGACCTAGCTTCCACTGTGTTCAGTGGGAAAAGGCTATCTCCTCACTGTGAGAACTCTCCACTAAATTGGTTTACAACTGGATACTGTATTGCTCATAGCAATGCTACCTCATCTTGGAATCTTGACTGCAGGGATGCTCAGTGTTTTAAGGCATTGTCTTCAGGTCTCCGCTACTCGTCTGTCACTCCACAAGCCGCGATAGAACTGTTTCTTCCTACAAATCTTTTCTCTTCGTGTTTTCAATCTCTGCACCCATACACTGAAGCAGTCACACAATTGCGTGTTTTTGGTGATAATCTGGATACTGGTTGCAAAGGTATTGTGCAACGTCTCTCCTACTACTGCCCACGGTTAAAGGGACTAACACTCGGTGGACTCCAGTCGCCATATTTGTCACTAGTGCCTCAATTTCCTCAGCAAACACTGCAAGATCTCACTCTCTGGCTACCTTTGATGAAAGATGACATGTATCTTGGTTTTTATCTCGTCAAGCAGTGTACATTGCTGAAATGCCTTTGCCTGGCGGCAAACAAGTCAGTGTGTGTTGTCTATGTTTGATGTTTATACGATTAGCATTATGAAATTAGGTGAACTGTATTGTAACGGTATTTACTGAAAATATCCTATAGCCCAGTAGCCCACACTAATCTTACAATGTTTTTAAATTAAAATTACGTAGGCTACATAAAATTTATGTTGGCATTACATGCAGACACTCTATAGTGTTTATAAAAACATAATTATGATTAACAATCGACCGTCGTGCATGTATGTTAGGATGCTGTATATTTCAGACTGTACACTCATGTTATACCTTTCACAAGAAAGCAACTAGCCAGAGATGTGCTAGGGCATCCACTATGATTTTAGAAATCGATTGCACTATACACATACGAAATAGAAAAGTACATTGTCTGTAGAAACTCTGTGTGAGTGTTCGATGAGAGTTCAAATGCTCGCACTGACTCTTGTGCCAATTAGTGTCAGCAGCATAATATGCACAGTTTTAGTTTTATGGAAACTCCTGAGACCAGCAGCATCCCAGGTGCACTGGGAAATCCAATACGGCCCCCTCGCTTGCATGCACGATGGACTCGCAATGCCCACGCTTTCGCATTATTGGGAGAACGTGCAATCGTGCTACAGTCACTGCAGTCATTTGAAACTACCCAAATAGCACGACTATAACTGCAGCCCAAATTGTAAACTGTCTGTTCCTGAAACTAACAGACACAGTAGAACTGAGTATTGACTGATGTTGTGCGAATGCACATGCACATTATGACATGCACATTATGCGAATGCAGTGGGCATGGCCTGTCCCTTGCGCACACGAGCGAGTGGGTTGTACTGAGTCCCCCAGTTCACCTGGGATGCTGCTGCTGATATAGTTTCAGGAGCTTCCAGTAACTGTGTATTATGCTGGTGCATGACACTTGGTACAATTGTTGGTCCGAGGATCCAAACTCGCTTCCGTCAAACAGTTTCTATGGACAAAAACTGTTCTGTTTTGTACGTGTAGTGCAATAAATTTCTAATATCATTGTGGATGCCCTAGTACATTGCTGGCTAGTCCCTTTCTTGTGATAGGTAGTATGAATACGCTGTTTGAATACAAAAATAAGGTGTCCAGACTTACTTGAAAGTGGATTATTAATACTCTATATATCTGCTCCCATACTGCACATCATAAATTTTGGCAATTTTTCAACCTTTCGTCATGTTTGGCTCACCAAAACTACCAATTTCAGGAGCGTAACTAGGGTCTGAAATACAAGTAGGCAATTGTTTTAAATATCTAATTAATTTTCATTTAAAATGACGTCATTTCTGCTAATCATTAATTCAATTATGTGGGTAGCCTCGTACCCAGGCTCTCTGGCGGAGATTTAATTATGCGTGGGTGTTGAAGTGTGGGGGTGGCGATTGAGAGCCTGGTATCCACTGATTCGCACATGCGCAGACGATCCATGGAATTCCATGGATCCGTATATTTTAGTTCACTATTGTGTTACTTTGCGTCACGTTTACGGGATGACTGATTCTGATCGTGCACTATGGCTATGCTGTTGGCTATGTAAATTTACGACGCGTTCCAGATAGTTTTTAGGCTGTTAAGAGAGCAGACAACTGGAGAGAGTTGCCCGCACGCTAGTACAAGATACCAGGCATAAACACGTGGATGTACGAGGCTATACCTTAGTCTTGATAAACTGGAACACATCTCGTGGAGCTACACGGGTCATATGCTTTGTGTAAGCATTGCCCCACTTGATGAGCTCTTATGGTAGGCAAATTCAGGCTTGTGGGAGACGCAGGCGCTCGATCAATGCAGTGAAGGCGCAGCCATGTTGTAAACAAAGACGTCACAACGATATCTCGGTGGGCGTTAATACGTCATTGCACGTGCTTCTGGTCTGACAGCTCATTAATTCAAAACGCTAGATACCAGGCTCTCAATCGCCACCCCCGCATTTCAACACCCACGCATAATTAAATCTTCACCAGAGAGCCTGGGTACGAGGCTATTATGTGGGGTGTTATTATAATGTATATAGATTGCAATAAATAAAAGTCAGACCATGTATGTACGAGCTTTTCTGTTCTGCAATAGGACTCTACTGACCTGTTTTGAAAGGTTTGTTTACTTAGCACCTGTCTAAAATCGAGGAGGCAAGTGCCTCCCCTGCCTCTATGGCAGTTACGTCCCTGACTTATGGTAAATTAAAGCCGTGACTGGACAGAGCCACCAAGATTAAAGTCACTAAAACATCAATTTTGTTGATTGTCCAATAATATTATTTCAAAATTACAAACTATGGCTACCGAGGCAATACATGATATAACCGAGTGTGGTTAATTTTACCACTCAATGGTGCAAAGCACACGAGGAACCAGTGTTCCACATGAAGAGAGTAGAAAATAGTTTTTGCACATTTTGCTTCATATCTCAGTAACTAATGATCCTACTGGTATGTTGCATGTATCAGAATGATCCTCTATCCTTACTGAACACCCTGATTCATATGGCTTCAAGTCACGTGACACGGGCGTGGCGCAACATGGCGGGATATTGGACCCTCTGGAAGGACAACCTTTAGGAGAGAACTTTTGAATTACTGGTAGTTAAGATTTCTTAACGCTGCATTAAAACCCTCACCCAGGGCGCCTACCTGTGGGCTGAGTGTTTTGCCTTAACTTTCATTAGTTCGGCGTCAGGGAGCAAATAATAGCGTCCTCGACCGACCAAAAGCTTTAGGACGGGAAATCCGATTCTCCGGGAGTTAAGGTCCAAGATTAGGAAATTGCATTGCCAATACATTCATCTTTACTTTAGAACTTGCGCAGAGTCTGTAGAAATACGCACATCGACAAACGCGACTGTTCTCTGCTAGAGAGCTGTTGTCTGACCGCCATCTTGTTAGTTTAATGGATTTTTGTGATGTCACGCATAATAAATATTATCATGCGATGAGTCATAACTAATACAAAATACATTGAATCAGTTTAATAGTTATGACTCATCACTGACTAATAACCAACGTGTGAAATCACAAAAATCCATTAACTAGCAAGATGGCGGTCAGAAAAACAGCTCTCTAGCAGAGAACAGTCGCGTTTGTCGATGTGCGCATTTCTACAGACTCTGCGCAAGTTCTAAAGTAAAGATGAATGTATTGGCAATGCAATTTCCTAATCTTGGACTTTAACTCCCAGAGAATCGGATTTCCCGTCCTAAAGCTTTTGGTCGGTCGAGGACGCTATTATTTGCTCCCTGACGCCGAACTAATGAAAGTTAAGGCAAAACACTCAGCCCACAGGTAGGCGCCCTGGGTGAGGGTTTTAATGCAGCGTTAAGAAATCTTAACTACCAGTAATTCAAAAGTTCTCTCTTAAACCTTGTCCTTCCAGAGGGTCCGATATCCCGCCATGTTGTGCCACGCCCATGTCACGTGACTTGAAGCCATATGAATCAGAGTGTTCAGTGAGGATGGAGGATCATTCTGATACATGCAACATACCAGTAGGATCATTAGTTACTGAGATATGAAGCAAAATGTGCAAAAACTATTTTTCTACTCTCTTCGTGTGGAACACTGTATCTATGAGCTAATTCTTTTGTAGATTGCAAGCTTGAGAATACTGCTCTTATGGTTACTAACCTAAGTGCTCAAGGTAGTAGAGCCTCCATAGAAGTCAGCAAAGCTTGGTTTTCAATGACACCGTCTTGTTGCTATGGTGTTGGTATGTGACGTCACTTCCTGAAAATACTTGAATTGCTGAGAAAACCATTGAGCAGTGCCTTTGATTTTATAGTCACCGGCATGCATGGGCTCCTAAGTACCGTTAGATATTTCTTTGGACCGCATGTAGCTACCTAAACAAGTCTTGTCTGGGTAATAGGCTTTCCTTATAATTTTTCCCATTTTGAATGGGGCCAGTACTTGTACAAATTCACCACCTGCATGCACTATATCTCAGTCTGCACTATTACAACTATAATGAATACCAGCTTGTTGGCAGTTTACTCCCAAATTAAAATTGCTAATCTTTCTAACATGTCACTCTTAGTTGTTAGCTGCATCTTATACACTTATAAGTCTATTATTGATGAACATAATATTTTATGCAGGGAAACCGATATCAGCCTCTTCCTGTGTAGCATCTCACCTCTTCTTGCTGGAAAATTAGAGCATCTTCGGTTTGACTATGTCTTTATCAACAGTGCCTGTGTTAGGGCACTCGTATATTCACTGAAATCCCGTATCTCTTCTCTACATGAACTAAAGCTACACGAGTGCACCATCTCCAGCAGTGACTACCTTCACCTAATAGGTATCAGTAAATTGACTAACTTTGCGTCATACCGCAGTCTCAATATTGATGTTTCGGTAGCCAAGGAGCTGGCCAAACTATTAGTAAGCAACAAGACACTAGAGAAGGTGGAGGTGGTGGAGAAATCCTTGAACAGAGAGTTGACAATAATACTAGCAAGGGCTATGCGTGTTAGTAATGTTAGGAAACTACGAATAGGTCATGTTGATCGTACTGGATGTAATAAGCCTATTGAACTAGAACTATTAGGCCAGTATCCATTATCTAAGGTAGAACTACTTTAAGGTGTTCCTATAAGTTTTTGCTTGTTCTGCTTAATTTCTGTACTTAATAAATTATTTTGCTGTTTGTATGATATCAATAAATTATTTGTGTACAATTTCAAATTTCACGAAGTTTCACTCACGTCTCTCTCAGTTATTAGGGAGGGCCATGAAAACAAAATGGCGGCTACATACAATGTATTAGCGTTCAAACGCTGATATTTCGCCTGGTGATGAATTTTATACGTCCAAAGACATTTAGATCTGCTTTCTGGCGTTGCCCCATCTTACAGCAGCAAGGAGATTGCTCGAAATAGTCACTAAAGTGACGAACCTGGAAACGGCGAGTTTCGTCATCTTCAGTGGTTTTTTTCTTCTTTCTTCAACTCGCAGCGCCTTTACGCTAGCAGTGCCGAGACCAAAACTCCGACGAACAGTCGTGAAATTCTTCTGGCAGGTGCCTTTTGAACTTAGTTTTTAGCGAAACGTCGATATAAAATTTTACGAGTTCACGATCACGAACAGTACTAAGTGTTAGACGCCATATTGTGATTACGCAATACGCACGTGACCAACCACATGAATTCTAGAAGTAGAGTATCGCCGTATGGAGAGCGCATATTGGCGTCTGGAGTCTTCGAAGAACAACTCACCGAGTAAGCTCGTGTAGTATCATCACCGTTCTGCTGCTCGCCAGATAGTATCACAGCCGTACAGAATAATTATTGTAAACTAGAGTGGGCGGGGCTCGAATGCTTTGCAGAATGCATGAGCTAGGGCACAGCCCCCAGACGCTGACGGGTATATACAGTGGAGCCCCCATAAGACGGACACCATCGGGACCAACAAAAATGTCGATTTTAGAGAGGGTGTCCTCTGGTCAGGGGTTTATTATACATCATGTGGGTTATATTTAGGACTAAACAATTTTCATTGAAAACTAATAGCACATCTCATAATAATTTTTATGCTCATACTATGTAGCCAGAAAGTATGTGTGATACAGCATGCATGTGGGTACTACGACAGAAGTCCATGTAATAATGGTAATTTAATTCCAGTCATCAGTCCATTATAATTTCTTGTGTAGATCACTGTAAAACTGACGAACCTATAAAATCACCATCAAGTCACACATGATGTACTGAATGATGTCCTTGTTTACCTGAGGTGCACAGCACGGTGCAGTTGGAGGTGGTGGAATAGTGCAGATATTAGGCTTTACGTAGGCACAATCAGCTCCAGGAAATGACTCCACAATAGGTGTTTCCACTCCCTCTGAGTTCTTCATGTACATGCACACAAAAAGTATGAATGGATGCATAAGTTCAAACTGTCAACATTATTATCGCTCACCCCTTCTTCCAAGCAGAACTCCCTCTCATATTTTGCTGTTTCTATGGCTTCTTGAAATTCCTTTATCAGTGCTGGAGTCCAAGTGAATTCGTACCCGAGCCATCTTTGAATTTCAGCGAGGTCATCAGCATTAAGTGCTTTAATAATTTGATCGATTATTGCACTATCATTGCTGAAACATACGAAATACAATACAGCTGTGAACATGTTTTATGTATAGTTATAGTAATAGTTATAATAGTTTACTATAATATAGTTATAATGTATAGTTATAGTAATAGCTATAATATAGTTTAGTATAATAGTTATACTGTATAGTTATAGTAATAGTTATAATAGTTTACTATAATAGTTATACTGCTAAGTTATTATAATGTATAGTTATAGTAATAGTTATAATAGTTTAGTATAATAGTTATACTGTATACCGTAAATCCGGAAATTTTCAGCGTCAAAATATTTTCGGCGTTCGTGCTTGCGACGAAAATTAAAATACGCGAAATTTTACGCACATTAGTTTAATCAATGCGCACTATTTGCGCACCCGAGCTAACGACGAAAATTAGATCTACCGAAAATTTAATAGAACAAAATTTGGAAAAGAGAAAATTTCCATATCTACGGTAGTTATAGTAATAGTTATAATAGTTATATGCTTTATAGCAAGAAACTAGAGGATTGTTTTAATTTGGGCAAACATAAGCATAGCATATTTTAGTGGTGTCGGTTTTGTTCGTTGCCAAGTAGAGTCACTTATCATATTTTTACCAAATGCATTGCTCACCATTTAATATAATAATTATATCCACTAGCTATAATTATTATTCGGTTAGCAATGATCTGTTACTTACCGGAAGTTGGGTATTTTCTCAAGAAATGGTCTGAAAGCAGTTTCAGCATCAGGAAACGTTCCACAGTTAGTCAGAGGTGATCGTGGATAGTAGTAAAGCAATGCTTGACACATCTCATCCCATGTTCTCTCCCCACCCTGTAGCATAGAGTGATTCATAATTTATTCAAATACCATGTCTTTCATGTTGTACACAATCACGTAATTGTGCAGACAACCAGGAGCGCATAATGAGAGTGAACGCGGTAAGAAGGCAGGAGCAGGACACTTCCACTCACTTAGCTAAAAATCGCACCTCCACACATGATGGCCGTGTTTCTAAAGATAGACTTGTGATGGCCGGGCCGATGGTGCGCGTACGTACAGTTTCGTATTGGATGGAACTGGCCTTCTAGAAGGTAAGAAGCAGCTTTCCACTATCCCAGGACAACAATCATGCTTGTCTGCTAGCTTCAGTAGATACAGTTGAAGCAAGAAACGAGTAGAAACTGTGATGGTGGGCTTCATGCTGTTTTTCTATAGTCTGGCAGCTCCGTCCTTTCACGGGCTGCCAGACCAAGGGCGTATAGAGAAAGAGGGCATGCAACCGTCAATCACTCCCGTAGGATAGCGAAATATTTATTGTTACTAAAATTAGAAGTTACGCCCATCAATTACTGACGTAGAAAAAAGTAGGCGGTAACAAATGACGCATAATATATTATTCAGATCCATGATCCAGTCTACCTACGCCGCGCCTAGGGCCCTAGGCTAGGCAACGTGTCCCGCGATCTCAGGCACAGCGACGCATACCAGTCCTACGCCGGTGTTCTCCTGACGCCTTTGTAGTCTACGTGTTTGAATAGTGCAATGGACTCCAGCTTGAAGAATGCGTGACCAGTGTGCCTTCCCTCGCGCATTTAGCAACAAGCAATCGTCTAGCGGTTACAGACAAGGGCGAGCAGCTACTACTGTCACTACGTCGCCGTTTAGATACAGGTGTACCTGCACTAGCCATTTCACTCTCCGCATACGCTCTGACGTATGCACTGTATACTAAAAGTATACGGAGTTTAATTGATGTTTATTTTTAGTAACAATAAGTATTTCGCTATCCTACGGGAGTAATTGACAGTTGCATGCCCTCTTTCTCTATACGCCCTTGGCCAGACTATAGTATCTCTACAAAATGTCTGTTTCTAAGAAAGGCGTCCTCAACTATTCGAACACTGAATAATTTGGGGCGAGCCTGAGCGAGCCCCACATTGATTGGCACAATGGCCCACGCGGCGGGGAATGTATCTATCTGGCTGGCTGGCTATCTGTCACGGGGTAGCGTTTGTCCTTTTCAATGTTCCCGAGAACTAGGAAACGCCCTCTTTAGCACGTGCGCACATTATAATTGGAGCTTGGTTTCAAACAAGCTGATATTACCTGGCATTCTGGCAATGACGCAGATGACTCAGGGACGACAACAACAGAGATCAGAGACACCTGAAAAGCAACAAATTTATACGACAAGGCCGCTACCAGAAAGTCACCCGATGAACGTGAAAGCGGACGTGAAGCGACAAAAAGAATATCAAAGGGCCTACCGGAGACGCCGGCGGAAAGCAGTAGCTGCAACAGAGCAAACAGTAACTTAGGTACGTCTAATGAGCTCGTGTGTGATAGCAGTAGAGCCTGCAGTGAGTGAGGAGACCGAGGAAGTCACTCATCTGACAAAAGTCACTCATCTCATCTTCCGGTACATTGTTCCCATGACGCCTAGGCAAGGAATACACTCAGCAAGAGATAATTGGAGAAACTGCACCATATCTGCACTGATTCTATTCACCATCAACAAACCCATTAGCGCTGTTAAATATTAACATTATAGCACAGAAATCTGTGGTGAAACTGGTGTTCACATAATACAGACTTATCTACTAAAAATAATCTGGACTCACCACATAACCTGGTGCAAATAATAATTATAATTTATGTTATACACTAACAAGGCTAAATTATATCAATGCTCAGGCTCGCCCCTGCCATTCCATGAATGTACTAGTTATTACCTTGGTTTGTATCCCTAATGCTACTGATACGACCATGCATAGTATGCAAAATTGTCATAAAAAAGAAACAAATATTATACGTACGCGCGCGTACCGTCGGTAATCACAAGTCTATCTTTAGTAACACGCTATTTTTAATCAAGTGCGTGGCTCTTACCGCGCCCACTCTCATTATGCGCTCCTGAGACAACAAAGTATGATACATGTAAACCTTATTTCTTCTAAAGATTCGACACCTCCTATTTTTCGGCACCTTGTCGCTGAAATGCGTACTAAACCTTCAAATTTCGGCAAGCGCTTTGGCTCTTAATAGTAAGCCAATGGTCCGGCGTGAAAAGTCCTGTACTTCATGGGAAAGAGCTGTAGACGCGTTCTCATTCAAAACACGTGCTCGTTGCCACACCTTCAATTATTCGGCGCTTCTGGAACTTCTGCCAAATATTGGGCAAGCAAAATAATATTTTGGTGCAGTTATTTCGCCCGAATTTTTAGAAGAAATACGGATGCCAATTACAGTAATTTCTACATGATAAGATATAATATATATCCATGACATTATAACTCACTGTAGTGATCATATTTCTATTGCTGCTATCATATACACAGTTGACCTTCACCACATCATGCTATATACAACAGAGAGTATAGAGGTTATAATTTATTGGTAATGTAAGAATTATTATTTAGAACAGACGCATTTTAAACATAATTTATATCTATTCTCACTTCATAACTATAGTCAGAAGCAGCATGCACTATTATTGACTGTGAATCATGCCATAATGTATAAGAGGTCATACAGTAGTCTTACAGTCTTTTGCATAGTCAGTTTTAAAGCACCCATAACAGTACAATGAGTGTTCTGTATTCACAGACCTTTTCCACTTTAATTCGCTTGGGAAGGTTGTAGAGTTGCTGTATTAAAAAAGGCATCTACTCAGCACTGTTGAAGGTACTGCCGGCTTACCTGAAAATCAAAGTCATAAGAAGGGTTGCTATCAATCAGTGGTAATTCCTCTATGCGACCTCCTGGAGCACATGGTCTGAAGTGCTGCACATGGATTTCTTTGCCTGCATAAGAATAACATACAGTATTATACAGTGCATACAGTAGTCACAAATTCATTTGTTCAGGACTAACCGATAGTATGAGCATGTAGAAATGAAGCAAATACAGTTATCCCATCATCGTTCAAGTACTATAATTATTATAGGAGAAAAATTATATAGATAAATGTGGACATTTTGCTTTGCAAATCTTTTTCTGGGTTTTTAAGGATTTTACACGTGAAGAATTTCATACTCCAATTAATACAAAATTAGTATTACTATCAATCTTGACTTTGTGCTCTTAGCTTCACAGGTGAGTGTGCGGATTGCATGCATTTGTTAACCACAGCCTGAGTTCAATATAAGGTGTGATCTGACCAACTTAATTGTTTAGTGGTCCATGCAATTAGTGCTAATGTGATTTAGAGAATGGGTGGTACACCTTAGTCTGATGTCTCCACAAACTTAAAGCTATTTTCATTGTCGTCAAAATTAATAAGTGTTTGTTCAAAAAAGTTTTAGGCATGCATGTTGTAAGCAAGAGTAGTATACATGTTAAGACCGGATTGGCAACCTGACCCGTTTTGAAGCCAGCCGCCGGCTTTGAACCCGGTCCAATTTACAACCACATAACTCAGTTGGCCCGTTTTAACACCGTTAACGTTTCAACGCTACAGGGTGCACACCTGCATGCTAGATCGACAGAACCCAGGCTACATAGCTAATACTGAGCAGGAGCGGCCATCATGCCGGTTCATAGCTGCAGCGCAGCGAGACTGAAAAGTGTATGCAGCGGTGTTTTAGTACATCATGTGCTACAGTAATCGACAGGAGCGTCGTTCAGTGTAGTGGTTTAGCAGCGCAGCACAGCTGCACGGCGAGAGTGCTAACTGCATGACCTGCTAAATCGACAGGAACGCCGTTATGAGTGGTTCAGCAATGCAACGCAGCAAGAAATTACCTACTATACAGTACCAAGGGCGTATAGAGAGAAGAGGGCATGCAACGCAATACTATCCGTGAAAACATCGAAATCTTTATTGTTACTAAGAATAGCACTTTCCGTTATCAATTATTGTTATGGTATACGGAGGGTAAACGGAAATCGACGTCACTACACAAAGTAATGGCAGCCAAGCTGAAGAACACTGCACAATACCAATGTTGCGCGCGCGGATCACAGCCACGCCAGTCAAAGCGGAGAAAGACCGTGACTTCGCCTCTGTCCGATACAGCTCGTCGCCTGTTGCTGGTCAAAAGCAAATACTCTGCAGCCGATCAGCAGGAAGCGACAGCGCCAACGATAGCAAGACAGCAGTTTCGTTTTACCTGCGTCTCAGCCAACGCCATCAGTGATACGCGACATGGTTGGCAACCAGTATCCACAACTTCATGTCGATTGTAGATTTGTCCGAGGGATCTGTCAGCTAGTTTTCCATGGAGCACGCCTCGACAAGTACGCTGTATGATGCGTCCACGTTTAATGAACCTTGCGTGATGTCACATCCGCGTGGGCGTAAAATCTAATGTTAGTAACAATAAAGATTTCGATGTTTCTATGTGTTGCATGCCCTCTTCTCTCTATACGCCCTTGACAGTACTGAGTTTTTAACAATCAAACTGCACTAAATTAAAGTCCATAGAAACATGTCACAGCTTCTTCTTCGAGTCAGACATCTTTGCGGTTTTCTGCAATAATGATCGATAGTATGTGCACATGGAAGCAAAGAACAATTTGATTGCAATGCAATGTATATGGACTCTTTTGCCTCGCTATAGAGTACATCAACAGCATTGAAGAGAAAAGTTGTTTGTTTCAGTTGTTGTCGCGCACACGTTACACTAGTAGTCTATGACATGTGCGCACTTAAGCATTAACACGCACGTTAACCGGCTTTGAATCCGGCGCGCAGCTAACCCGCTTCGAAACCGGTTACTCGACTGGTTTCGAAGCAGGCCAAAGGTTATGAATCAGATCGTAACATATACACAATGCATGGGTACTGGAAGGTTATAACAGTGTATAATGTGTGAATTGCAACTGTATTATAAGACAGTGGTTGCGTCTCACTTTGTTAGTACAAGATGACATACACGTAGCAGAATGTCTGAATTCTGATGCTTCTGGTGGTATTATCATCAATGGAACTATCGGCTGTGCAATGGATATTCCTCCAGCTTCATGGACTGGTTTTTGTTTTGTATAGAAGAACTGTGCTCCAGAACTATCAATAATTCCTGATGAAAACAAAATAAGTTATAACTATTTTTTCATGATGACAGCAAAGCAGTAGCTGCATCAATAATTAATGGGCAAGGTATTTACCTTCTTTTGAACTTGGGTTATCGTAATGCACTTCTAACATAATTTTATACGGTTGATTTAGACCTCCAATTGGAAATGCAACGTCTTTAGGGAATGTATAATTCTAGTCAATGTTAAGAATATACAACATATTAGAAGGTATTATTATGAAAATAGCACTGACTTCTCCTCCAATTGCCCAAGCTGAGATTATCTGCCCGCCAAAGCATCCAAAATAAGTTCCATTAGCTATTACATCACAAAGACCATCCTCTTCAATATTGGAGTTAGTAGGGCATATAAAAACAAGCATGTGATGAACTTGTGGACGATTCTCTTCACTTATTAGAGGAGCAATCTGGATGGACATAAAAAATAATGATCATGAATTATTATATCATTTAGCAAATGTGGAATACCTTGTAAAGGTATATTGGATCCTTAAGTATGTTCACATCAGGGTCATGAGCAGTAAGAGTGTTCAAATAGTGTATTGAACAATGGTATGTTGTCATGGTTGCCGGCACTTGATACTGAAGTAACAAAAGTGCAGTATAATAACACAGCTAATACAAAGGACATGAGGTAATACATGACGTGTACATGAGCTAATACATGACATGTACATGAGCTAATGCAAGAATTTCCCTGTGTATACAAAGGCGCTAATTTATAATTATTTTATGTGCACCTGTTTTTTTGTAACAACAAAAGAATTGGAATCAGATGGAATGGGTCGGTCCGGTTCAAATCCTCTTTTAATCAGGTTGACACTCTTTGACCATCTGAATAGGCCATGCCAGGAAAATATGTAATCCGTTCCATCAGCATTAAGTACTGGTTTATCTGTGGAGTAACTTCCAATAACACGAGCCGTTCCAGTCTGTAGTGAATCACAGTGGACTCAATGATTAAAATATTCATGCATGCAGTACAGTTTTTTTGATAGAGATTACAATTGACAAAACCCCGCCCATAATTATTGAATGCTCAAAAGTGCAATGTATTGATCAAATTCTCTTCCTTGATGAGTGCTAAAAGCTCTCCCGTCAAATTCCCAAATTAAATTAAGCCTGAAAAAAGCCAAAAAATTATGGTATTTGGCATGCAACTAGTGAGAAAATTTGTCATTCCCAACTGAAAAGAGACGCTTTGTCGGCAGTTTAGTGTGACTATGATGTCCAGAGTTGTAGCAAATACTTTTGTTAGCAGAGCGTGCAAGCTAGCTACAGCTAAGCAATAATTTGTGCACTCCTGTGGTACTTACAGGTATGTCCATGTCTTCTCCATACTCATCACAAGTTACAAAGTCACGTCTGAATTCTATTGTGGTGTAACCATCAGCTTCTTTCATGCTATCTAAATTCCAGTTTTTCACTCTATCTTCAGGAGGAGTGTAGCGGCCTAAAGTATGTCGGTCCTACATGGCAAAAAAGTATTTATTCATTGATATTATCATTCCGAGGAATTAAATACACAAGCTAGGCTGGTTACAGTGAAGAATAAAGCCATGAATGACATAACAATAGACCATATAGGTACTGTATCACATGGTAGGACACACAATAGAAAACTATACTATTTACCGTGAAGTGCGGGACTTTATTTTCGTCCATCCATCCTATGACAACATCAGAATTCGGCATCTGTCCGTTCGGCGACAGTCCAAACCCAACCCAGCCTGTTGTGCGAACGCTAACAGCAAACTTGATTACTTTATGTACAGAATCGGCACTCCAGTAGATGATATAATCATCGCCGTTAAGCTTTATGCTGTGCCAGAGTTCTTGACTGGCACGAGCACTGGCGTTAACAGCCCATGGAGCGCAGAGACAAGATGACAGCAGAGCTGCGAAAGAGAAGACGACTATAAGCCAAGCTGAAGTCATTATGCAAGTTCCAAAAGTAAGCACAGCAATGAGAATACAGGCTATGCCTTGCATATGCATGGGCGCTATAGCCGCCTGTTTATAGCCGTCGGACTCAGCCTGGGTGTGGCTGGTGCACGTGGGTGTTATATATAATTATAATTAATGAATTATTACTTGTGTACCCGTGATGTGTGCACCTGCGTCCTATAACTAAGTATGATGTCATGCATATACCCGGATGTTTTTCTGATAGCGGTATTTTTATACGCCTTTGTAGGTGTTGGTGTTATATTACGTGTAGGTGCAAGTGTAGGTGTTCTTCTGCTGCAGGTGTAGGTGTAGGTGTTCAGTCTTCTGCTGCAGGTGTAGGTGTAGGTGTTCTTCTGCTGCAGGTGTAGGTGTTCTTCTGCTGCAGGTGAATAGTGTAGGGACCTACATATCATTCCCTAGCAGCAATGATAATAAAATTGTGTACGGCATTGCACTGATGCAGTCTTCATAGACATCATTGGGAAAACTATTGCGAAATTTTATCTAGCAGTTTCGTGAAATTTTAGGGTATAATATCTATTATGCATGTCAAGAGCTTATTATTTCAAGAAGCGTACAGTCGTGAAACCGCCACTGGAAAAATTGGCTACTACAATTATATATAGCTATGCCAACTCTATAGTAGTGTATTATACGTTCATAATAATTATTTCAATTGTGCTATTCAGAGTTGTATAAGCTCTTTGCTATTGTGCATATTCTCAGTATAGTCAAGAGTTCATTACTTAAGACGGTATGCATCCGTCAATATACCCCGTTGGACGGCGTTGGACATTTTCTACGTCACAAGTTTACCTATACTCAGCGATGATATCATCAAGTTACTGCTGTTGTGAATATCACTACATAACGGTGAATATCATTAGCATTGCAGCCCTAATGTATAAACTTGTGACGTAGAAAATGTCTAACGCCGTCCAACGGGGTATATTGACGGCTGCATACTCTTAGGTAATGTACTCTTGGTGTAGTAGTTAATATTAGTACTATGATTATTAATAATGTAGGATCATGTAATGATTTTCGAACATAATAAATTATAGCAAGATAGCAGTATATAGATAGTTTCGTGGCAAAGGTATGATGGAATGTTCGCGGCTAATATCGACCCAAAACTGCAGAAATGAAGCACCAATGGTGCAGATGTCTCGGTGGAATTGCGTGCATACTGCACACTGGACATGCTTTGACCGTCAGCACACAGCAAATACAGCTATTCCATCGGCAGATGATGCATGATTGTAACAGATTTATGAAGTACAATGGTCATACAAGCTGGCAAAAATAACAGAAGCCAATAGTAGACTCTATGCTATCACAGTGTAATAGTCAGTTGGGCGTGCACAAAGCAGCCATGCTTGTAGCAGTTTTTTCGGTTTTGCTGGGTTTTTTTCGGACCCGCCACGCTATCCTGTATAAACGCACATCAAGACAAAATTTCCCGCTAGTTGTCTTCCAACAGCTTTATCTTAGCACACGTATATATTTATACTTCAACGATTACAAATATCCAGCAGTAATGTTTTTCTACATAATATTATAAGTTTGTTTCATTAAAATCAATGCAGTAATTCCTGAGTTACTGTGTAAAAATACTGAACTTAACTTGAAAAACGTGGGACATTTCCGTTTTGACAGTCTGATTGTTAGTTTCTATAATTCATCAGTAAGACAAGTAAATTAAAAAGATTTCTATCGAAATCAAAAGGATGTAGTGATGAAGAAATCTACCACTGGTTCACAATGTAAACCAACAAGGAACAGTAACACGATTGACTTGCTAACAGACCATAGATCCCTACATCAGTGGCTGCTGTGGCCTGACTATAGCTAGTTCAGCTAGTTACTGTTGACTGACACCTGACATGCATTGAATTGAATTCAGCTGTTTGTGACAAAATATTGATCACAGTCTTATGTACAGCCACTGATGTAGGATCTATGGTCTGTTAGCAAGTCAATCGTGTTACCATTCCATGCTTGTTCCTTGTTGGTTTTCATTATGAACCAGTGGTAGATTTCTTCATCACTACATCCTTTTGATTTCGATAGAAGACACGTGATTTCATTAAGAGTCTGGGCAAGAGGATTACAAGACAGACTGGTGATCAGCGTGAGGCTTTCTTTCTTACCCAGCGGCTCTCAGTTGCTGTACAGCAAGGCAACTCTGCCTCAGTTTTGGGAACACTCTGTTAGTCATTCATTTTCTTGTACATTTTTTTGGAAAAATCAGTAGTCTATGAGACTCGCTACAAGATTACATGAATTGAAAAAAATATATATTTACTTGTTTGTGTCCTTTTTTCTTTTTCAGTGAAGTGCAGTTCAATATCATGCATGTACTGAGAAGTCTTTGTTTCCACCATTAGTTTAGTATTGCTGTTGTTGATGGCTTTTTTAAAACTTGTAGCTAAAATTGACATATCAGCTCTGCCTAGTCGCCTACGGCATTGCATACGAACCCCGCCCACCCTTGTTTGTAGACCTATACGGCGGTTATAATTATCTGGCAAGCGCAGAATGGCGATCTTACACGAGCTTACCGTTCTTCGAAGACTCCAGACAAATGCCGGGTATGTGTTCTCCGTGATATTGATCCATGGGTGTCTCTAAATTCACAAAAGTTGAAGTGCGGAAGTCACGTGCAATTAGCTTTTAACTGCGCGTTCAGAATTACTTGTTTGTAGTCAGCCTGGTTACTAAACCCTAAACCAAACCCTCAACCCTAAAAAAAACCTTTTCCTAACTGTGCAAAGTCGGGAGGGGTGTCCTAACCCGGGCCTTCGGCCCTTGGTAAGCCTAAGGATCGTCGAGAGGGGCTTCCTAACCCGGGCCTTCGGCCCTTGCTAAGCCTAAGGATCGTCGGAGAGTCGTTCTAAACAGGTCTCTGGCTCTCCTAAGGATCGTCGAGAGTGTCACAACCGTGCAAAGCAAAAAACTTAATTTTTCTATTTAAAAAAAATTAAAAAAAACCATGAATGCAGTGGGAATCGAACCCTGAACGTCTGCATTACAAACAACCGCACCAAACCGCTGAGCCACCACGAACTGCTGACCTTACCATCCTACAAACAAGCCTTTATAGTAATTCTGTACGCGCGCTCACACAAATCACGTGCTTTTCACGCGGTGTACTTCAACTGTTGTGAATTTGTCTATCTGCCTTAACCTCTTGGCTCAATTTTATTTTGTCAGGCAGATCTGATTCCCGTATTGCACCATGGCTTGTCAGCGCTCCACTCATTGCCATTCCAAAGAAAACTGGCTCTTTCCGCCCTATTGCCGTTGGAGAAGTGATTCGCCGTCTAACTAGTCGCCTTTGTTGCGCTGCCATCCATAGTTTTCTCCCTGATACTTTTCTTCCATACAACCAAGTTGGTGTTGGCGTTCGCGGAGGTTTAGAAGCTGCTGTTCATTCCATTCGGCAATGCCTCAGCTCTCTTGGGGATGATCCCAATCTATGCTGCATTAAACTTGACTTCAAAAATGCCTTCAATGAATGTAGTCGATCTTCTTTTTTACACCGCTTGCAGCTCGAGTTTCCTGAGCTTTTACCCTATGTTCATTGGTGTTACGGCTGTTCTGGTGAACTTCGTTTTGGTAGTCATTCTATTTCCTCTACATCTGGTGTTCAGCAGGGTGATCCTCTTGGCCCTCTCCTTTTCTCACTGGTGATTTTAGAATTGCTTGACCACATGCGCGACTCTCTTGAAGCCCTTCCCTTTTCTATCTGGTACCTGGATGACGGGACTCTCGTTGGTCCCCGTTCTGTAGTAGCTCTTATTTTCTCTAAAATTCTTGAGCTTGGCCCCTCTTTGGGTCTCCACGTCAATCTCTCAAAATGTGAAGTCTTTTGGCCCTCAGGCGACCAACTTTTCCCTGACCTCCCTCCTGAATTACGCCGTGTAAAGTCCCCTGATGAAGGTGTTGATTTGTTGGGTGCTCCCATTCTTGGCCCTGATAGCTACTTTGAATCTTTTGTTCACAAGAAGGTTACTAATGTTCATAATATGCAGATTCACTTAGCTGATTTGGATAACCCTCAGGTGGCTCTCCATCTACTGCGTTCTTGTCTGGGTCAATGCAAAATTGCTCATCTCCTTCGTACCCTCCCTCCTGGTTCTGCTTCTGAGTCTTTTCTTTTGTTTGACAGCAACCTTCGCTCCTCTCTAGAATCTATTCTATGTTCCTCCCTAGACTCCACCGCTTGGCATCAAGCCACTCTACCAATTTGTCTAGGCGGCCTTGGCATTAGATCTGCAGCTAACTCATCTCTTCCTGCCTTTCTTGGTAGTAGATTCTCATCTCGGGACATTTTCGATCATCTCACTGCACAAATTCATTCAAAGTGTCCCTCTTCCTTTGATCAAGAGGAAACTGTCGCCATTGCTCAACTGCACGACATTCTGCACGATACAGATCCTTGCGCCTCCCAAAAATCTATTCAGAGAGCCCTTGATCTTCATTCTTTTCACTCTCTCAAAGGTTCACTACCTCTGAGGGACCAAGCACGTCTCAACACTATCTCCTCTTCTGTGGGTTCCTGGTTGCGGGCAATCCCCAACCCAAACCTCGGCCTCGCCATGCTCCCACAGGAGTTTGTGATTGCTGTTAGGCTTTGGCTTGGCATCAAACTTTTCCCCTCTTCCCCCCAATCTGTCCGCTGCCCTTGCGGTCAAGTGATTGACTGTTATGGTGACCATCTCCTTGGCTGTGGTCAAGGCCCTCTCCGTATCAAACGTCATGACTCTATAAGAGATATCATCTGGCAGTCTCTTATTCTTGACAATCCTCAAACATCTAAGGAACAGAGATGTGACAGTTCCAACTCTAGACCAGGTGACATCCTCCACCCAGATTTCATTCTCGGGAAACCAGTTTTCTTCGATGTTTCAGTTCGAAATTCCTTTATACCTCCCTTTATTGCCGCTTCTGCTTCGCAAGCCGGCTCAGCTGGGATTGCCGGGGAATTGGAAAAACATTCTCACTATCGGGCAACAGTAGAATCACTCAGGGCTCTTTTCTTTCCGCTGGTGGTCGAATCCTTTGGCCTTTGGACGGCTCACAGTATCAAACTTCTGAAATCCATCGCTGGTAGGGTGGCCCTTTCAGCTAACATCTCGAAAAGTCTGGCATACTCCAATCTCATCCAGCAGCTCTCCATCAAGTTATGGTCTTTCAATGCCAAAATGATATTAATCAGACTGCACTCCTTGTCTCCCACTTTGAATTTTGCTTCTTCCTTTTTTGATTCTGTCTACACTAACCATTTATTGACTTAGAACTTTTGTTTGTCGCGGCCCTCTGGCGCTGCCTTTTATGTGTATTATTTTTATTGTACTTTTCCATTAAAAAACTTGGTAAAACAGAAAAAAAAAAAAAAAAAAAAAAAACTGTTGTGAATTTAGAGACAACCATTGATCCATACGGCGCGGCGATACTCTAGCTGCTTGGTCACGTGCGCTAGCCACTGCTTGGTCACGTGCGTATTGCGCAATCACAATAATGGCGTCTAACACTAAGCTGACAATGGATCACGATCGAGAAATCGCTGAATTTATATCGCCGTTACGCTAAAAACGAAGTTCAAAAGGCACATGCCAGGAGAATTTCACGACTGTTCGTGGGTGTTTTGGTCTCGGCACTGCTCGCGTAAAGGCGCTAGGCGAGTTGAAGAAAGAGGAATAAGAAGAAAACGAAGATGACGAAACTCGATTTTCACAGTTTCCAGGTTCGTCACTTTAGTAACAATTTCGAGCAATCTCCTTGCTACTGTAGGATGGGGCAACGCCAGATAGCAGATCTAAGTGTCTATGGACGTATAAAATTCATCACCAGGCGAAATATCAGCGTTTGAACGCTAGTACATTGTATGTAGCCGCCATCTTGTTTTCTCGTTCATCCCTGGGAGTCACTACCGTGCCTCCCTAATAAGCAACCGGTCAGTCATATGTGTGAAAATTAGTGTTGTCCTGTTATATCTTGCTTAGTTATCGTATAATAATTAACAATGCATTGTTGATTAGTCAGTGCTATCATAGATATTATATACTACGTAACCGGGATTGGCAACGAGCAAAAATTTGCCCATTATTGCGTGCCATCCTTGTTGCGCGGGAAGTCTGCACGAAGCCCCGCCCACCAGTATATTGCCCATTTCTTCTACCAATTTTTTGTTTTTTATCAGTGTATAAACCATTGTAGATCATACAGAGAATAGAATACAACAATGAAAACAACGAGGAACAATAACAATGAACATCTGAATATATCTTCGTCTCTCTCGGACAATCCTGCTGATGGAGAATCTTCCAGTGACCCCTTCTATCACTATGAAATGAGTACAATATTCATGTTTAGAATTCGAGTTTAAAAGCTTGCACAAAGTTCTTAACTATCCAGTTCCATTTCTACATGCTTATCCTACAATTTAAACGCTTTATAGCCCATACAGGCGATGACAGAAAGGCGTTATGCGCCCACAAACTACTCCTGGTAAATACACAGTTACACAATGAATCAAGCGACATAGAAGCAGCTTTTCTACCTAAATGCCCTTCAGTTCCATGAGCAAATGAACCAGCAATGAACAGAAGCTACAATTGGGGCTGTGAGCTCGACTACCGTGGACCTAGACGCCCACAAAGTCTCTGAAGAACGGCAAAGAACGCAAACTTCGTGTATCGCAACACCGGGACTCAGAACGAGCGCTAAACACTATATAGTAGCCTGCTAGTGACTGTAACAACACACTAGTATCCACTCGAGCCCACCTTTCACAACAGAGCGTTCTCTCGAGGCAGCAACATCTTCTTGACCTCTCGCCTACCGCCCACTCACGGCGCAACACTGATGGCACGCAGGCTAATGTACAGTGGCAATTGGCGCACGTGACTCGTTGCCAATCCCGGTTACGTATAGTATATAATATCTATGGTGCTATTAAAGAGATAATAGCAGTTCCCGGAGTCCTGAATGCAGTTGCAACTGACTGGCCAAAGATCTAGTCCTGTCCCTGTCCATAAAGGTCTTGTTCTTTGCAGTGTGTTCTTTGAAACACTAAAAGATTTCACAAAACCCTCGGCGTGTTGCACATTGTAAAGTTAGCTTCTTTGTTAGGGTTTGCAGAAGGAGCTTTGCAGCTAAAGCCAACCACCCGAGTGCTAACCAGAAGACAGCAAAGTGCTGACCACAGGACAAGGTGTGTCAAGTGGGAGTGACCGTGAACACTGAGTAGGTAGCCATTGCTCATGGCTTTGATAGGCTTTTTCTTGACATATCTACGCACCCCTAGAGCTGTCCTCAAGTTTAGATTGAATGTACAAGTACTTAGATAGTCAACTATGGGCGATTTTGTAGTCAGAGAGGTCCAAGATGGCTGTCAAGGTGAGCCAGCCAGCCATAACTCGAGAACGAAAGCACTTTAGCAAAATCCACGAGTCAAATTGCAAGCCCTTGCGGTGCTTATCATGTCATAACTTTATCAGCGCGTAAAAGTGATCGCTGTTCTGTGCAGCTCGATGGACAGTGAATTGCAAACCAAGTACCGTAACCCTCGCGCATGCGCCGAGGGTTAATAATGTACAGTACGATCTGTGCTACAGACACTGGTACTTTCAATATTTTCATTGCTAATTTTGTCAGTAAATGACTTACCAACACTGTTTAGAAGTCATGGCTAGTAACTATGTTAATTGTTACCATTCATAGTAGCAAAGAAAATTAAAAAGATTTCTATCGAAATCAAAAGGATGTAGGGTTGTGAAATCTACCACTTGTCCGCAATGTAAACTAACAAGGAACAAGCATGGAATGGTAACACGATTGACTTGCTAACAGACCATAGATCCCTACATCAGTGGCTGCTGTGGTTGGCTATAGCTAGTTCAGCTAGTTGCTGTTGACTGACAACTAGCGTTTATTCAGCTTGTGACAAAATATTGATCTTATGTACAGCCACTGATGTAGGGATCCATCGTCTGTTAGCAAGTCAATCGTGTTATCATTCCATGCTTGTTCCTTGTTAGTTTACATTGTGGACCAGTGGTAGATTTCATAACCCTACATCCTTTTGATTTCGACAGAAATCTTTTTAATTGTCTTGTTTGTGTCCTTTTTCTTTTTCAGTGAAGTGCAGTTCAATATCATGCATTAACTGAGCTGTCTTTGTTTCCACCATTGGTTTAGTTGTCCTGTTGCTGATGGCTTTTTTTATTATTAAGAAATTTTGAACTTGTACCGGGTACCTAAAAATAATTGTTATATCAGCTCGCCTACGCATGCATGCATGCTGTGCATACGAGCCCCGCCCACACTTGCTTGTAGACTGTACGGTGGTTGAAATTATCTGGCAAGCGCAGAATGGTGATCCTATACGAGCTTGCCGTTCTTCGAAGACTCCAGACAAATAATATGTTCTCCGTGATCCATACGGCGCGGCGTAGCCTCGCCTCCAGTCTACACCCTTCAGTTAGTGGCCTGGTAATGACTGTCAGCGCTTGCGCGAGATTCTACGTATACTTCATAGTAAAATCTACCGTTCACGTGCCTATAAAATATACAAGACACGTGTACGTGTACTAGCAAAGAATACGGAGTCAGCTCGTGTCTGCTCTGCTTTCAGTGTAGTGTCTGGCCTTCCAACATGAGAGATGGTGTATTGTAGCACATGTTCGAAGGACATCTTAGTATCTGAACTCTCGCACAAACGAAAGTTTTCGATTGCGTATGAATGCAGGTATACGGCGAATAATCGATGATATCCGAATTACCAGGTTTTCTGGTAAAATCAACGCATGCGCAGACAGTCATTACCAGGCCGCTAACTGAAGGGTGTGGACTGGAGGCGAGGCTAGGCGCGGCGATACTCAAGCTAGTGCCTGGTCACGTGCGCTAACCACTGTTTGGTCACGTGCGTATTGCGCAATTACAATAATGGCGTCGAACACTTAGCTGACAATGGATCACGATCGAGAAATCGCTGAATTTATATCGCCGTTTCGCTAAAAACAAAGTTCAAAAGGCACCTGCCAGGAGAATTTCACGACTGTTCGTGGGTGTTTTGGTCTCGGCATTGCTCGCGTAAAGGCGCTACGCGCGCTGAAGAAAGAAGAAGAAAACGAAGATGACGAAACTCGATTTTCACCGTTTCCAGGTTCGTCAGTTTAGTAACAAATTTTCGAGCGATCTCCTTGCTACTGTAAGATAGGGCAACGCCAGATAGCAGATTTAAGTGTCTTTTGACGTATACAATTCATCACCAGGCGAAATATCAGCGTTTGAACGCTAATGCATTGTATGTAGCCGCCATATGTTTTCCCGTTCAACCCTACATAGGGAGGCACTACCGTGCCTCCCTATAATTATACAACCTTTACATAGGAGGGTCAAAGATGGACCCTCCTATGTAAAGGTTAACAGCAAGGCTAACAGAGCTATCGAAACTGCATTCCAATTGGTTTATACATGGAGTTGAAATAGCCCTAGTTGACTGTAACCAGGAGCTTATTATTTCAAGGAGTCAGTGTACAACCGTAGTTAAACAGCAGAAAATAAAATGGCCAATATTGCACGCGAGATTTATACAGCCATAGTACAGCGTATGTGCACACATAGCTGTGTAAAAACTGTCTATAACAAGGAAGTTTTTTCAATGCGCAAAGCGGCAGATATATTTTGTGCTGTTACTACTACTACGCTAATCGAAGTTGTACGCTCCTTGGAGAGATAAGCTCCTTATGTAACTTTTTGATACTATACACACAGGGAAACTGATATCAGACTCTTCCTTGAAAGTATCTCACCTCTTATTGCTGGACAACTAGAACATCTAGAGTTTGATTTTGTCTCCATCAACAGTTCCTGTGTTGGGGTACTCGTACACTCACTGAAATCTCGTCACTCTTCCTTACAGAAACTATAAAGCTACACGATTGCAAAATCTCCAGCAGTGACCTTCACCTAACCACAGCCATAAGCGCCAGTAATCTAATCCACTTTATAACATACCGCAGCCTCTATTATTGATAAGTCAGTATCCAAGGGACTATAGCCACAGTACTAGCAAACAGCAAGACACTGGAGAACGTTGAGGTGCAAGAGGATCTCATGAGCAGAGAGTCAATATTAATACTAACAAAGGCTATGCACAATAGTGATGTGAAGAAACTGCAGATAGGTCATGCTGATCATACTGCAGGACCTATTGATCAAGAAGTATACAGTCTCAATCCATTGGGCAAGATTTTCCTAAGTTAATGTGTTCGTAACTGTTGTTTGTTACACATATTTTCAGTTATGATTTTGCTTTTTGTGTAAGATATCAAAATTTGTTTAAGGTTTATTTGAATGTGATGAAGTTTCACGGACTCTCCCACTGAAGACTTCTGACACATGCTTACTGTGTCGTCTCAAGAGAGACCGTACATAAAACCTCGTGAAAACCCGAGTCTGCCCAGGGAGCTACTACACTCATCCAATAATTATGGTGAAGCATTCCTAGCTGTGTACGAAAACCTGGTCAGACCCTATATGCCTCGAGCATTACGGGTTGTGCCAGCAAGGCTGAACATAACACACAATTTTCATTGAAAACAAAAATATATAATAATAGCACATCTCATACTATGTAGCCAGAAAGTATGTGTGATACAGCATGCATGTGGGTACTACGACAGAAGTCCATGTATAGGATTGGTAATTTAATTCCAGTCATCAGTTCCATTATAATTTCTTGTGTAGATCACTGTAAAACTGACGAACCTATAAAATCACCAACAAGTCACACATAATGTACTGAATGATAAACTTGTTTACCGGAGGTGCACAGCACGGTGCAGTTGGAGGCGGTGGAATAGTACAGATATTAGGCTTTACGTAGGGACAATCAGCTCCAGGAAATGAATCCACACGAGGTGTCAGCACACCTTGTGAGTTCTTCATGTGCATGCAAACGAAAAATGTGACTTGCACACACTGTCGACATTATATCGCTCACCCCTTCTTCCAAGCAGAATTCCCTCTCATATTTTGCTGTTTCCATGGCATCTTGAAATTCCTTTATCAGTGCTGGAGTTCAAGTGAATTCGTAACCTAGCCAATTTTGAATTCCAGCAAGGTCATCATTGTTAAGTGCTTTAATAATTTGATTAATTACTGCACTATCATTGCTGAAGCGTACAAAATATTATTTGGTTAATAATGATCTGTTACTTACCGGAAGTTGGCTATTTTCTCAAGAAATGGTCTGAAAGCAGTTTCAGCATCTGGAAATGTTCCACAGTTAGTCAGAGGTGATCGTGGATAGTAGTAAAGCAATGCTTGACACATCTCATCCCATGTTCTTTCCCCTCCCTGCAGCAGCATAGATTGATTCATATTCAAATACTATGCGTATCATGGCTTCCTCTACCCTTGCTGCTGGCTAAAATTATGATGCTTTGTGTAGACAACAAAATTAATATATAATAATACCGGCCAATTATAAATATTTCTACATGATCACGATAATATATATCCATGACATAGTAACTCACTGTAGTGATCATATTCCTATTGCTGCTATCATATACACAGTTGACCTTCACCACATCTTCCTTTATACAACAGAGAGTATAGAGGTTATAATAATAATTTATTGGTATTGTAAAAATTATTATTTTGCAAGGACGAAACATGTACCTACTCTACCTTCATAACTAGCTATATTCAGAAGCAGCATGCACTAATAATTATAGCGGAGTGTGAATCATGCCAAAATATTGATATGTATAAGAGGTCATACAGTCTTCTGCAGAGTTTTAAAAGCACCCATAACAGTACAATGAGTGTTCTATATTAGCTACTTTTGGATTCACTGACCTTTTGTACTTTAATTCGCTTGGGAAGGTTGTAGAGTTGCTATAGTAACAAGAAATTAAAAAGATTTCTATCGAAATCAAAAGGATGTAGGGTTGTGAAATCTACCACTGGTCCACAATGCAATCTAACAAGGAACAAGCTTGGAATGGTAACATGATTGACTTGCTAACAGACCATAGATCCCTACATCAGTGGCTGTATATAAGATGTCACAAGCGGAATGCACGTCAGGTGTCAACAGCAACTAGCTGACCTAGCTATAGCCAACCACAGCAGCCACTGATGTAGGGATCTATGGTCTGTTAGCAAGTCAATCATGTTACCATTCCAAGCTTGTTCCTTGTTAGATTGCATTGTGGACCAGTGGTAGATTTCACAACCCTACATCCTTTTGATTTCGATAGAAATCTTTTTAATTTCTTGTTTGTGTCCTTTTTACTTTTTATTGAAGTGCAGTTCAGTATCATGAACGTACTGAGCCGTTTCCACCATTGATTTAGTTTTCCTGTTGTTGATGGCTTTTCTTTATTATTAACAATTTTAAACTTGATAGCTAAAAATAATTATTATGCTGTACATATCAGCTCGCCTACGCATACATGCATGCACGAAGTGCATACGAGCCCCGCCCACACTAGTTTGTAGATCTGAACGGCGGTTATAATTATCTGGCAAGCGCAGAATGGTGATCCTATACGTTCAGACGATCTTACCGTTCTTCGAAGACTCCAGACAGATATGTGTTCTCCGTGATCCATACGGAGCGGAGATACTCAAGGTAGTGCTTGGTCACGTGCGCAAACCACTGCTTGGTCACGTGCGTATTGCGCAATCACAATAATGGCGTCTAACACTTAGCTGACAATGGATCACGATCTAGCCTCGTTCCCAGGCCTTTGAAAGAAGGCCTGGTAACAATTGCACGCGCATGCGCCAAATTTTCGCTCAAATCGCGCGAATGGACATTTACGTGCACGTTTGGTATATTTATGTCCGTAAACTGGTCCGTTTATGTAATATACGATGCAAAAGATAGGCAGGGTAAGAGGCGGAGCAATTCTGTTGACAAAGATGCGTTTACAGTATGCTTCTTGTAAGCCGCGTCCTGAACTCAACATCAGCTTACAGCTATATCTGTGGACACAGTAGGACTCCCAAGACATGGGCCCGAAGAGGCATCGTAGCTATACGTTGAAACTGTGCTTTCTCTTCGATGTGCATCGCTCTCAAATGTAAGAGCCGACGGTTAACTGGCCGCAAAGCTCTAAAACCAAAATGTCTGTACGTATGGTCCTCTAGACTAACCGTGGATAGCTCCTGTAACACAGGGCTAGACACACGTACTCCGTGCTCGCTTGTGTCTAAGACGAAGAGTAATCATAGCTTTGCCTCCAGTGCTGCGGCACGCACTAAACTTTGCCTGAATGAAGGAATTCTTTGTTGAGAGTCTATATTACAACGAAGAGCAAGCTAAGAACTACAGTTAGGAAATTACAAGCTTGTGAAGTTATGCATTCATTTACTTTCACGGAACACAAAGAGTTAAACTTTCGCGCATGCGCGTGCAAATGTTACCAGGCCTAATTTCCTAAGAAATTGGCCTGGGGACGAGGCTAATCACGATCGAGAACTCGCGGAATGTATATCGCCGTTTCGCTAAAAACAAAGTTCAAAAGGCACCTGCCAGGAGAATTTCACGACTGTTCGTGGGTGTTTTGGTCTCGGCAATACTCGCGTAAAGGCGCTAGGCGCGCTGAAGAAGAAAGAAAGAAGAAAGAAAGAAGAAAACGAAGATGACGAAACTCGATTTTCACCGTTTCTAGGTTCGTCGCTTTAGTAACAGTGTAGAGCACTCTCCTTGCTACTGTAAGATGGGGCAACGCCAGAGAGCAGATCTAAGTTTCCTTGAACGTATAAATTCACCACCTGGCGAAATATCAGCGTTTGAACGCTAATACATGTATGTAGCCGCCATCTTGTTTTTCCGTTCAACCCTACATAGGGAGGCACTACCGTGCCTCCCTAATATATAAGACAACTATTCAGCACTGTTGAAGGTATGCTGCTTACCTGAAAATCAAAGTCATAAGAAGGGTTGCTATCAATCAGTGGTAATTCCTCTATGCGATCTCCTTCTCCACATGGTCTAAAGTGCTGCACATGGATTTCTCTGGCTGCATAAGAATAGCATGTGCAGTAACCATAACAATGCATTCAGTAGTCACAAATTCATTTATTCACTGATGACTAACCGATAGTATGAGCATGTAGGAATGAAGCAAATACAGTTATTCCGTCATCGTTCAAGTACTATAGGAGAAAATTATATATAGATAAAATTAATGTAGACATTAATTAATTTTTGTTTGCAAATCTTTTCCCGGGATTTTAAGAATTTTACGCATAAGTCTCGATTATTATTATCTATCTTAAATGTTGTGCTTTTAGCTTCATTCCAGGTGGGTGTGGCTTCATGCCATTGCCTGAGTTCATTAAAGGTGTTATCTGACCAACTTAATTGTTTAGTGGTCCATGCTAATGTGATTTAGAGAATGCATGGATGATGCCTTAGTCTGATGTCTCCATGGCCACAAACTTGTCGTCAAATGTGTGGGTTCAACGTATTCAGCATGCTTGTACGTTGTAAGCAAGATAAACGCTATGTATGGGCCCTGGTAGTACTATATAGGAGTGTATAATGTGTCAGTTGTATTATAGTTGGTTGCCTCACATTGTTAGTACAAGATGCCATACACGAGGCAGAATGTCTGAATTCTGATGCTCCAGGTGGTATTATCATCAATGGAACAATCGGCTGTGCAATGGATATTCCTCCTGCTTCATGGACTGGTTTTTGTTTTGTATAGAAGAACTGTACTCCAGAACTATCAATAAGTCCTGATGAAAACAAAATGAGTCATAATTATTTTTCACGATGACAACTAAGCAGCTGATGTGCAAGGTAATTTACCTTCTTTTGAAGTTGGGTTATCGTAATGCACTTCTAACATAATTTTATACGGTTGGTTTCGACCTCCGATTGGAAATGCAACGTCTTTAGGGAATGTATAATTCTAGTCAATGTGAAGAATAGACAATAGTTTAGAATAATAAAACTATGGCACTGACTACTCCTCCAATTGCCCAAGCTGAGATTATCTGGCCGCCAAAGCATCCAAAATAAGTTCCATTAGCTATTACATCACAAATACCATCCTCTTCAATATTGGAGTTCATGGGGCACATGAACACTAGCATGTGATGAACGTGAGGACGATTCCCCTCACTTATTAGAGGAGCAATCTGGATGGACATAAAAAATAATAATCAGTGATCACGAATTATTATCATTGAGCAAATAATGTGGATTACCTTGTAAAGGTATATTGGATTCTGATCTATGTGCACATCAGGGTCATTAGCGATAAGATAGCTCAAATAGTGTATCGAACAATGGTATGTTGTCATGGTTGCCGGCACATGATACTGAAGTAACAAAAGTGCAGATAAAGGTGCTTTGGTGGTATATACTTCATATCTATTTTATGTGCACCTCTTTTTTTGTAACGACAAAAGAATTGGAATCAGTTGGGATGGGTCGGTCCGGTTCAAATCCCCTTTTAATCAGGTTGACACTCTTTGACCATTTGAATTGGCGATGCCTGGGAAATACGTATTCTGTTCCTTCAGCATTTAGATATGGTTTCTCTGTAGAGTAACTTCCAATGACACGAGCTGTTCCTGTCTGTACAGAAATTCAAATAGAGATTACATATGCAATTGTCAGCAAAACCCGCCCATGTAAAGTATTGGATGCTCAAAAGTGCAAAAAACACGTTATTTTTTATTTCGTCCAATTATTTTTGCAGGTTTTAGACCATTTCATAGAAAATCTTTAGCACATACCAGGCACATACCTAAGAAAATTGGTAAAAACAACCAAAATTTAATAATGCGTGCCTAAATTGATGCAATTTAGCACATATTTTTTAGCAATAAAGGACAGCATGCCTAAATTTAAGCACACATACCTAATTTAGGCACGCATGCCTAAATTTAGGCAACCATGCCTAAGTTTAGGCATGCTTACCTATAAACTTTCAGAGGTTTTAGTGGACTCTGGAAATCTAGCATGCCTAAAGTTTTGATCTTAAATTAGGTCATTTTAGAGCAACGATGCCTAAATTTAGGCATCCATCGTCTAATCTGAGCAAAATTTGTACGTTTTGTTAGGCAAATGCTAAAGATAATCAATGAAAAGTTATCATACCTGAAAAAATTGGACAAAATAAAAAATAACATGTTAAAATTCAAATTCTCTTCCTTGATGAGTGCTAAAAGCTCTCCGTCAAATTCCCAAATAAGCTTAAGCCTAAAAATGGTAAAACAAAATTATGGTATTTGGCAACTATTGAGAAAATTTGTCATTCCCAACTGAAAAGAGACGCTTTGCCTGTAGCTTAGTTTCACTATGATTTCTAGAGTTATAGCAAATACGTTATAGCAAATACTTACAGCAAATACTTTGAGCATGCAAGCTAGCTATAGCTAAGCAATATTTAAATTTTATGTGCTCCTTATAACTTGTGGCACTTACAGGTATGTCCATGTCTTCTCCATATTCATCACAAGTTACAAAGTCACGTCTGAATTCTATAGTGGTATAACCATCAGCTTCTTGCATACTCTCTAACGACCAGTTTTGCTCTGTATCTTCTAGAGGAGTAAAACGACCTAAGGTGTGTCTGTCCTACATGGGAAAAGCATTCATGCATTGACTTCAATTTTATACAATCATTCTTAGGAATAAAATACACAAGATTGGAGCGAGAATAACACATATCAATAGGACCAGTTAATAGCTGTATCCCTCGGTAGGACACACAATAGAAAAAAGCATACTATTTACCGTTAAGTGCTGTACATTATTTTCGTCCATCCATCCTATGACAACATCAGAATTCGGCATTTGTCCGTTCGGCGACAGTCCAAACCCAACCCAGCCGGTTGTACGAGCGCTAACTGCAAAATAGATTACTTTATGCACAGAATCGGCGCTCCAGTAGAGGATATAATCATCTTCGTTAAGCTTTATGCTTTGCCAGGGTTCTTGACTGGCACTGGCACGAGCACTGGCGTTAACACCCCATGGAGCGCAGAGACAAGATGACAGCAGAGCTGCAAAAGAGAAGACGACTATAAGCCAAGCTGAAGTCATTATGCTGGTTCTAAAAGTAAGCACAGCAATAAGGCAGGCTATACTTTGCATATATTGGGCGATATCGCCGCCTTTTTGTAGCCTGTCTCAGGAGGGGGTGGCTGGTGCACGTGGCTGTTGTACATGATAATCATTATTACTTCAATTGATGTGTGGACCTGCGTCCTATTATAAGTATGATGTCATGCCCTTGATGTATGCACCTGCGTCCTATTCAGTATAAATATTATGTCATGCAGAGACCCGGATGTCTTTCTGCTACAGGAAATTTATTTTGAGCTCCAAGAATTCTAATTCCTACTATGCATACTTATGAAATTGTGCACATCCCATGCACTGATTCAGACATCATTGCTGCCTTATGAAAACTACGGATAAATTATATCTAGCAGTTTTGTCAAATTTTAGGGTAAAATACTCATTATGAATGTCAGGAGCTTATCATTTCAAGGAGCATACAATTGTTAAATCGGCATTAAAAAATTGGCTATAATAGTAGTGTATTTATGATATTTGTGCTCTTCAGAGTTGTATAAGCTCTTTGCTCTTGTGCATATACTCAGTAAGCAATGCTATACTACCACTAAATATTAATAGTCTAGTATCATGTAATGCCGGATGTTTGAGCATAATAATAGCACGATAGCAGTATTTTATACATCAACATAGCTGCATTACCCAATGAATTATTACAATGCATTAATGGTTAGAAAACCATGTTCTTGACCTGCAAAATAGCTATAGTGAGCCTCACGGTGTGCGATGTTTTTGTGACTGTACAGTGGAAACCCTCATACTACCTAGCACAGCCTTTATGTACTTCCTATTATAGCACTGCCTTATATAGCTTTAAATACTGCCTTATATATACTGCTGCCTTTATATACTTAGCACTGCCTAGCACTGCATTTTACACTGTTTAATTAATTTGGTTGCACAACTTATTAGATATTGTAGCAGTAAAAACACCTCCAGTTCAACAGGGTGCATGTGCCTCCTCATTAGTGGGTTAGTGAGTGGGTTAATGATTGGATTACTCCTTCCTCATGAGTAGGTTGATAAAATTCCTCCAAGAGCCTCCTCCAAGAACCTATTTCTTCATAATAATTATTTTGAATGACATCATATACCACACGGGATGTGACCACATAACCATTTACCAAATGGAATGATGGATGATTCTATGATCACTATATTCAATTATGGAGACACTAATTTCCAACTATCTGGAGTGTTTATCGACAAGATCAGGCACCACGATTGATGCACTGATCGACCTGTTCAGAACAAATACAAAGTGAAAATGAGAGAGTGACAGTCACTGAGGTATTTGCCAAAAGTGGAATATTTCCTCTGACTTTGTTTGACCAAATCAATGTACAAGGGTTGGTTGGGTGTAGTAGGCATCTGCCCAATTTCATGTTTTATCATGCCAAAAGGTCAGTACAGTAGTCCAGCGATTAGTGATGGCCGTATAGAATCAGGATCACATGCATGAACAAAATGAGTGTTGAATTCCAAAACAGCCCATGGTAGTGTAATACTGATCCTAGTAAGTGATATCACATCAGCTCTTCGGTGACCAGGGGCGTAACTACCATAGAGGCAGGGGAGGCACTTGCCTCCTCGATTTTTTATTATTATTATTATTATTATTGAAACTTTACGACAAATTTACAGTCGAAGGACAGACTCCAACTAGTGGAGCAGCCTACTATAATAAAATTAACTAATGATTATGTGAACATGATGAGCAGGGACATAAAAAATGATAGGTACACGATATGTCGGATTGAAAGTGATTAATGAAGTGTTTCCAGAAAAAATCAAATAGAAACAGTTTTATGGTTCGAAATGAAAGAGACAAGTCAATTATGGGAAGAGCGTTCCATAGCCTAATGATTCTGTTTAAGTAGAAATGATGACCAGTTACAGTGCGACAAAGTTTGTGTTTAAATTTTCCAGACTGGGATGCTCTTGTAGGGCGGTGAGAACTTGAGGGAGCTGGGATAAAGTCGTGAATGTTGAAATTGTCTGTGGTGCCTTGGAGGCACTTCACAAGAAATAACACATCTTGTAATTCCAACCAATACATTAGTGGAAGTAGCTTGGTATCGATCAGACGGGATTTGTAGGAAGTATGTCGTGAATAATCGTTGAGGATGTATCGAGTGGCTTGCCTTTGAACACTTTCGAGGCACAGTATGTCTTTCATAAGATGAGGCCTCCACAGCTGAGAGCAGTACGAGAGTTTACTACGTACAAGGGAGAGGTAAAGACTTTTCCTGAGACCTAGTGAGGTGGAGGATACTGAGCGACGAATTAGGTGGAGAGTTTTGTAAGCATTTGCACAAATGAAGTTGATATGCTTGGACCAACTTCATTCCATGCTTGTTCCTTGTTAGTTTACATTGTTGACCAGTGGTAGATTTCACAACCCTATACATCCTTTTGATTTCGATAGAAATCTTTTTAATTTTCCATTTTAGGCAGGTACTAAGTAAACAAACCTTTCAAAACAGGCGCACGGTCTCAGTAGAGTTCTAGCAGAAGCAGAAAAGCTCGCTCTAACTGTCAGAGTTCTATTTATTGCAATCTGTATACATAACACGCCCACATTGAGAGTAAATGATTAGCGGAAATGACGTCATTTCAATGAATATTAATTAGATATTTCAAAAAATCTCGCGCTCTTACGCGCGCCTCCTCTTTCTTCAGACCCTAGTTACGCCCCTGGTGACTATGTTAATAGTTCAGTACTTGAGAGCATTATACAACAAGAAAATTAAATAGATTTCTATCGAAATCAAAAGGATGTATAGGGTTGTGAAATCTACCACTGGTCAACAATGTAAACTAACAAGGAACAAGCATGGAATGGTAACACGATTGACTTGCTAACAGACCATAGATCCCTACATCAGTGGCTGCTGTAGTTGACTATAGCTAGTTCAGCTTAGCTTGTTGCTGTTGACTGACACCTGACGTGCATTCAGCTTGTGACAGCTTATGTACAGCCACTGATGTAGTGATCTATGGTCTGTTAGCAAGTCAATCGTGTTACCATTCCATGCTTGTTCCTTGTTAGTTTACATTGTTGACCAGTGGTAGATTTCACAACCCTACATCCTTTTGATTTCGATAGAAATCTTTTTAATTTTCTTGTCTGTGTCCTTTTTTCTTTTTCAGTGAAGTACAGTTCAATATCATGCAATTACTGTGCCATCTTTGTTTCCACCATTGGTTTGGTTTTCCTGTTGTTGTTGGCTTTTCTTTATTATTAACAATTTTAAACTTGTAGCTAAATAATTCTTATGCTATAGATATCAGCTCGCCTACGCATGCATATGACCATACGAGCCCCGCCCACACTTGTTTACGGCGGTTATAATTATCTGGCAAGGCAGAATGGTGATTCTGCGCTTGCTAGCTTACCGTTCTTCGAAGACTCCACAGCTTGGTTACGTGCGTATTGCGCAATCACTATAATTATTAATGGCGTCTAACACTTAGCTGACAATGGATCACGATCGAGAAATCGCGGAATTTATATCGCCGTTTCGCTAAAAACTAAGTTCAAAAGGCACATGCCAGGAGAATTTCACGACTGTTCGTGGGTGTTTTGGTCTCGGCACTGCTCACGTAAAGGTGCTAGGCGAGTGGAAGAAAAAAAGGAAAGAAAGAAGAAAACGAAGATGCGGACGAAACTCGATTTTCACCGTTTCCAGGTTCGTCACTTTAGCAACAATCTCGAGCAATCTCCTTGCTACTGTAAGATGTGGCAACGCCAGATAGCAGATTTAAGTGCCTTTGGACGTATAAAATTCATCACCAGGCGAAATATCAGCGCTTGAACGCTAATACATTGTATGTAGCCGCCATCTTGTTTTCTCGTTCAACCCTACATAGGGAGACACTACCGTGTCTCCCTAATATGCAGTGCTATTATGGAACACGTCATAATTGCTAACATAGTATTAATTAGGGCTGATTAATTACAATTATTATTGTGTTGTGATACTAATTAACTTCTGCAAATTCTGAAATTGTGATGGTTTCACAATTTCTACGATAGTTCTTTGTGACCATCTATCTGCATATAGTGTGACTAAACATGTATGCAAAAATGATAATCAGTTCTCT
The DNA here is from genome assembly GCA_964017065.1 of Haliclona indistincta. Lineage (NCBI taxonomy): Eukaryota > Metazoa > Porifera > Demospongiae > Haplosclerida > Chalinidae > Haliclona > Haliclona indistincta. The sequence goes on along the minus strand of OZ024786.1, from coordinate 15,275,744 downwards.
ACAGCTCCAACAGAGTCAATCTGTAGATTGAATGGTGGTACAATGATGGTACAATGGTGGTTTCAAAGGTGGTACAATGGTGGTACAATGGTGGTTTCAATGGTGGTACAATTGTGGTACAATGGTGGTTTCAGTGCTGTCTATCTTACAGCTTCAACTGGCAGTGTGAGCATGCTCTGCTCACTATCTGTACTCTGAGGGTTCCTAGTGACTTTGGTGTCTTTTTGGATTCCATGTGTGATGAGAGAAAAGGCAGTCTAGAGCTGCCCAATGGAGTTGCGATTGACAGTAGCAGACCGAGTGACCTGGAGGAGTTCATCACTGCATACAGAGTGATGCCAGGAGATACATTCCTGATGGAACCAAGACGTGCTTGTGGTGAGTACAGCTCTCTGCATGCACTTCTTTCTCTAATCGTAAAGCACTTGTCTGTTATTATCTTCATTCCTGCAGCAACTTTGTTACATGTACAGGTAATCTGGTGTTGAAAATGATTCCACATTTTCCGTAACCAATGCCAATGAAGACCACACCCTCTGCTATGAGATCCATGGTGAAGCTGACTGCTATTTTAACCTGATGTCTGACAGATGTGTCTCGCTTCTGTCAGACGCACACTTTGTGGAGCAAACCCGAAGGCCATTGAATGTTATTGATCAAATTGGTACAAGAGAGCTGCTACTAATGGAATGTTCTCTAGTAATTGTATCTCAGTTCGTGCCTACTCTCACATGGCTTGTATATCAGTACCAAACTGTGAGAATGTTAGACTAGTGATGAGAGTGTACAGTGAGGTACAGAATGGTATTAACATGATCCATGCCAGTATCATATATCGTGGCTAAATCTACCATCAAAATGTCATCGACTACTTGGTTAGCTACATGTAAAAACATAAAATAATGAAGGACACATTAATTTTGTAATGATATTCATCACTATTTATTAAGTAGTCAATATTAAAATTATGTGGGGTATTCATTATTCACAGTGTCGGTATAAGTATTTTAGCTACAGTATTGAGCTTCACTAATATATGGACATCTATCTATTCTTCATTAGGGAGACACGGTAGTGTCTCCCTATGTAGGGATGAACGAGAAAACAAGATGGCGGCTACATACAATGTATTAGCGTTCAAGCGCTGATATTTCGCCTGGTGTTGAATTTTAGACGTCTTTAGACACTTAGATTTGCTCTCTGGCGTTGCCCCATCTTACAGTAGCAAGGAGATTGCTCGAAATTGTTACTAAAGTGACGAACCTGTAAACGGTGAAAATCGAGTTTCGTCATCTTCGTTTTCTTCTTTCTTCTTTCTTTCTTTCTTTCTTTCTTTCTTTCTTTCTTTCTTTCTTTCTTTCTTTCTTTCTTTCTTTCTTTCTTCTTTCTTCAACTCGCCTAGCGCCTTTACGCGAGCAGTGCCGAGACCAAAACATCCACGAACAGTCGTGAAATTCTCCTGGCATGTGCCTTTTGAGCTTTGTTTTTAGCGTAACGGCGATCTAAGTTCCGCGATTTCTCGATCGTGATCCATTGTCAGCTCAGTGTTAGACGCCATTATTGTGATTGCGCAATACGCACGTGACCAATTAGCAATGGGTAGTGCACGTGACCAAGCAGCTAAAGTATCGCTGCGCCGTGTGGATGATTGGATCACTATCACGGAGAACACACACCCGGCATTTGTCTGGAGTCTTCGAAGAACGGTAAGCTCGTGTAGGATCGCCATTCTGCACTTGCCAGATAGTTATAACCCTAAACCGCCGTGTAGATCTACAAGCAAGTGTGGGCGGGGCTCGTATGCACTGCATACATGCGTAGGCGACTAGGCAGACCTGATACTAGGCAGACCTGATATATGATTTTAGCTACAAGTTTAAGAAAAGCCATCAACAACAGGAATACTAAACTAATGGTGGAAACAAAGACTTCTCCGTACATGCATGATATTGAACTGCACTTCACTAAAAAGAAAAAAGGACACAAACAAGAAATTAAAAAGATTTCTATCGAAATCAAAAGGATGTAGTGATGAAGAAATCTACCACTGGTTCACAATGTAAACCAACAAGGAACAAGCATAGAATGGTAACACGATTGACTTGCTAACAGACCATAGATCCCTACATCTGTGGCTGTACATAAGATCAATATTTTGTCACAAGCTGAATTCTATTCAAAGTGTCAGTCAACAGTAAATAGCTTAACCCTTTAATTACTAAATTATCCAGCTGAAATTTTAACCTCGTAAATGCTGACCACTTCTCTCGTGAATATCTCGTGTGTCTTTTGAGCTACTGGTCTAAAATTTGCGTCCTTTTACCCCAGTGAGTAGCCGCAATTGCCCACACTCAAGTCGGTCAATATGCCCCTCCCACTTCGAAAGTGAAGCCGATAAAGTGCGACGACCTCGTCAAATTTTGCTCAAAGTTAGTACTTTGGGGCTGGCTGCTGAAAAGTACACACAAATAGCAGTGGTTTTGGTGAGTGCAAAATGTAGCCCAGATCATAGAGAATGTCCAAAAATGTGTTTCCGAGCACCCTGAAGCCATAAAATGTCCCAATTTTCTTGGCAGCCCTTTTGTTTTTCCTAAAATGTTGTGAATTTTGCACTGAAGCCATAGAAATGCCATCACCATAACGTTTAGCGCAGGGGGCGCGCCGAAAACCGGTCAATTTTTTGCGGTTATTTGTATTCTTCAATTTGGCTTAACTTTGGGATATTTTAACACTTTTTGATAAAGTTATGGTGTCTGAAGTATGTATGTCGCCAAAAGGCGACATTAGGGGTTAAAGGGTTAACTAGCTATAGTCTGGCCACAGCAGCCACTGATGTAGGGATCTATGGTCTGTTAGCAAGTCAATCGTGTTACCATTCTATGCTTGTTCCTTGTTGGCTTACATTGTGAACCAGTGGTAGATTTCTTCATCACTACATCCTTTTGATTTCGATAGAAATCTTTTTAATTTCTTGTATACCTTTGGTTGATGGAGACATAATTATACACGTGCACTAGTCTTTGTTGTTATACACAGTAGATGTTACACCATGCATCTACTGTAGCATGTGGTGACTGTTCCCCAACCATCTATAATAAGCATTACATATAGGTATTACTTACACCATGCTTACTTTGGTGTATCACGAATATACATGAAGCAATACTATTAGTCCCTTGGGCATAGCCTGACTGATCATGGTTATTGCTGGGTGAATTCATGATACACCTTGCATGGGTAGGAATGGTGTAACTGACTTGCACCATGGCAACCACAATGCCCACTGTGGTGTCACAGTGCCTTTGAGAAGAAGGCTTCCCATGATACCTTACGCACATATCATATGCAGCTGTTTGCTCATTAAAACAGTAAAATGATACTGTCTCTTTTCCATTCCACAGCTCAGTTCTGGAATGTTCCAGCTCGTGTACAGCGATACCGTGAATGAAACACTACGAGACCACACCCCTGAATCTTGTCACTATGCTGGAAATTCTCAAGTGTTCCTGTCTACGAGGTCCCAACTCCTAACGACCCACTAATTCAGGGGCAATACTGGGATTACCTCACTGCTTCATCATTTGCAACAAACTATCGCTATGAACAATTCCATGAAACCTCTTGTTCAGGCATTCCAACACGATCTCCATGACAACCAACTAGTACTGTATCTGTAGACTTAGTAAACACTTTCTGTAAGTATAATAATTGATAGTAAAGTTGACATGATTGTAGAATAGTTTGTTTTAGAAACCACTTCTCATTCTCATTTTGATTATTATACATGTCAGAAAACAAAACCGTATCGCATGGACTAATACCACTACAGTGGAACCCCTCTTAGAGGACACCCGTCATCAATGGACACTTACTGAATCCCAAATATATAAACCACATATTGTATAATAAACCCCTGACCAGAGGACACCCTCTCTATAATGGACCATTTTTGTTGGTCCCAATGGTGTCCGCCTTAGGACCAACATACATGCATAAAGAATATATAACCTCTGTTCAGGATCTCTAATTTGGAATTTGTCACTGTGTCCTGATTTCTGCTAAGAGTGCTCAGTATCAACACTGCTATATAGCTACAAGCGCTATGTCAACAGTATAGTACATGTTGCAACATTATCTCCTTATGCTACTTCTTACTATCAAAACAGTAGTATTCAGTTACCAGATGTCCCTCTACAATGACAACACTATGGTTTCTGCCGCCATATGCCTTCCTTGCAAATGTCAAAATTCATTCACTCTGTACTACTGATCACTCTTGCTATATCAACTGTATATGTTGAGGTATAGTAGCTCACTGTGTAATGTACACAGTATCCATTGAAACAGAGTAGGGTGTGTGTAGTTGTTGATACAAGTGTACCTACCATACAGCTGATATTATGAGCTACCCAGCAGCTGCTAGCTACACACGATGACCTAGCGGCAGAGATTCCCAGAAAATGAGCAAGATTACATTATTGAGAATCTACTAAATGCAGTGTGTGCAGTAAGACTACGTGTCCAAACTTCTTTTAAGAAGAAAGCATGTTGAGTGATGAGATTAAATAAACCGATAGAAGGCATGACTTGAGAGTAGAGCTGATGCATGCACATGTATTTGCATCTAAAACGATGTTGACAATAGACTTATATATTTGCTATCTTCGAGTCCATAATGTACTTAAACCACCTTAATGATTCTGCACGTGATGATAAATCATCAGCGATTTTTATTGGTATCTTGACTCTGAGCTCATGCAGCCGGCTATGGAGCTTACTGTTATTGGTGCTCGTCAATAATTTTGTAGATGGCAGCTACTCATGTGTGAAAATACGTTTTTGAATTCAGTATTGTTGTTTCGTAACTTGATCCATACATTCATGTAGTTGTGTTGACATTATGTGAGTTAGTTTAGCAGTCATTAGATACGGTTGATATTAATTATGTTGGAATTCTTTGTAGTAATTATTGCTTCAAAGACTGAGCCTTACTATTGTGCTGGGCCGTTACGCTGCGCGCCCCGCAACGTGCGTGCGCTGGCGGTTGTTATAGCGTGTCCATAAAACAACATGATCGAAACACACAAATCAGCCCACAGAAAGAATAGGCTTCATAACTTGCAGTGGAATTTCACGGAGACGTCAAGTTCACTGCAGTAGCCAAGTTATGATGAAGGCAGCTCATTGCATGCTACTGTTCGCGGTAGTGGCTTGCTGCTTGTGCACAACAGGTAAGCAGTTATAGCTTCGAGCTTTAGTCCGCTATGTTGTTCAATTGTTTATTTCCGGCGCTTCTCTTTTTGCAGCTCACGCACAATGTATGACTGGAGCAGGCTGCTTTGGGACAACTATACCCGGACTGAATTCGTTTGATGATTGCTGTCGACCTGTTTTAAATGACTTCAGTATCAGTAGATCATTTCTAAATGAAAGCACCTGTTCTCCGTGCTATGGTGATAAATACATATTTAAACAACTAATATCAATTTTAACTATAATGCATTTGCAGTTATTGGTCTGGAGGAAGCAAGATATGAGCTCAGCGAGAACAACACTGTTTATCCTATCAGGTTGAGGGTGCTTGCTCCATCTGGACAATCTGGAAGGTTAAACGATCGTCCTCGGCTGCGTCTACACGGAGTACCTGAAACAGCCAGTGGTAATTTTGAAGCATTGAAGCTGTGTTATTTGCTTAACTAATAAATATTATTCTGCAGAAAATGACTTCAGTATTGTAACATCTGATATCTTACTGACAGAATATGCTGGCATTGTGGTGTCTGTTACATTATCAGTAGATGGTCTTGCAGGTGAACCAAACGAGACGTTTGTCATCAGCTATCAGGCACCGCTCGTACCTAGCCCTAACGACGCTAGGTTCTTTTTTCGAAACACCACATTCCTTATCATTGACTCTGACAGTAAGTGAAGGACATGACAATGTTTTGAATTGATTATTGAACTGCAGAGCCCACATATGAGTTTGATCAAGGTGACTATGTAACAACAGAAGGACCTGGGGCTAGTATTGCTGTTACTGTTAGACAGACAGTTCAAAGTGCTGGCAAAGCAATCGTGCTGTCACTAACACCACTAACATACACTCAGTATAACATAACACGAACAACTCCTGCAGGAAGTACACTAGAACCTATCGATACATTCCATGGCAGTCGACCAAGAGCTGCAACATGTATGTCAATTACGTTACACTCTATACTTGCATATGTTATTGTATTTATTCTTCAGATGACCCTAATCCAGGCGGCAGACGAGATTTTAATAATACTGTCCGGACAGTCTCCTTTCTGCCCAACAGTGGAGTGGGAGCTGAGCGAATAGTTAATTTCCCTGTCTATGATGACGTCATTGATGAAGACCCTGAAGGATTTATCATTGTATTGAACGTTGACAGTAGTACTGCTGTTGATGTTGCCTTTAATCCGGAGTTAAGAACCGCTTTGGGAAGAATCAATGATGATGATCGTAAGTCACTACACATGCAGCTATCACATAACATAGTTACAACGCTCTCTCTCTATAGCCTTCTTCTTCGGGTTTGAACAGGAAGAGTACGTGTACAATGAAATTATTGATGAAGGAATCCAGGATATACCATATAGTGCAGCTCCTGGAAACGTGACTGAGAAATCGCTTAGCTTTACTCTCAATTTAAATACAATTGAAAGAGCATTTGTATTTGGACGTAAGTCATGGCTATTGTATTATTAACCCTCGGCGCATGTGCGAGGGTTACGGTACTTGCTCTGTCCTTCGCTGTCCATTGAACTGCAGAGATCAGCGATCACTTTTACGCTCTGGTAAGGTAATGAGCATGATAAGCACTGCAATGGCTTGCAATTTGACTTGTGGATTTTGCTAAAGTGATTTCGTTCTCGAGTTATGGCTGGCTCACCTTGACGGCCATCTTGGACCTCTCTGACTACAATAGTGCCCATAGTTGACTACCTAGGCACTTGTAGATTCCATCTAAACTGCAGGACAGCTCTGAGGGTGTGTAGACATTTCAGGAAACGGCCTACACTAACAGCAATGGCTACCCGGCGTACTCACGTGTTCATTGTCACGCCCTTGTGGTTTGCTGTCTTCTGTTTAGCACTACATAGCTAGCAGGTTGACACTATAGCTGCTCAAAAACAGGACCTAACACTACAATGTGCATGACACGCCGAGGGTTTTGTGAAATCTTTTGAGTTTGGTTTAATTTTATATTGTTTTTTTTATTACAGGTAATGGTGATCTTAGTTTTAATCTTCGTAATGAGCTCTCTCCTAATATAAGATTTGATGAGAGTTTATTGATAGTAACTCCTTCTATCATTAATGATGAAATCATTGAGGGTCGTGAGGTCGGTTCAATATCGATAGCTGCTTCAACAACTTATGACGTTGCCCCTCCTCGTTTTCGGACGATAAGAGTTGTTATTAATGATGATGACGGTAATACTATAATTTTAGCTAATAAAAAGTAGCAATGTAATTGTTTTCATCTATAGGAGCCAGAGTGACATTGTCTGCTCCGCCAGTTGTTCAAGAAAGCATTGGGATGTTTATGGCTAACATCAGCGTTCTACTACCAACAACTGCAATCACACTTCCTCTTGAAATAGATATCAGTGACACACCATTCACAGCCACAAGGACTGGTTAGTACTTCACTGTAAGATAATGTTGGATGCTATAGACAGGCATGAAATATCCGTTGAAGTACTCTGTTATGTCAAATGTTCTAGCTATAGTATCTAGCTATAGTATCTAGCTATAGTATCTAGCTATAGTATCTACCTATAGTATCTACCTATAGTACCTAGCTATAGTATCTAGCTATAGTATCTAGCTATAGTATCTAGCTATAGTATCTAGCTATAGTATCTAGCTATAGTATCTACCTATAGTATCTACCTATAGTACCTAGCTATAGTATCTACCTATAGTACCTAGCTATAGTATCTAGCTATAGTATCTAGCTATAGTACCTAGCTATAGTATCTAGCTATAGTATCTAGCTATAGTATCTACCTATAGTATCTAGCTATAGTATCTAGCTATAGTATCTACCTATAGTATCTAGCTATAGTATCTACCTATAGTATCTAGCTATAGTATCTACCTATAGTATCTAGCTATAGTATCTACCTATAGTATCTAGCTATAGTATCTAGCTATAGTATCTAGCTATAGTATCTAGCTATAGTATCTAGCTATAGTATCTAGCTATAGTATCTACCTATAGTATCTAGCTATAGTATCTAGCTATAGTATCTAGCTATAGTATCTAGCTATAGTATCTACCTATAGTATCTAGCTATAGTATCTAGCTATAGTATCTAGCTATAGTATCTACCTATAGTATCTAGCTATAGTATCTACCTATAGTACCTAGCTAGTCATATTTATGGGTTTACTATCATGACAGAGCAAGAGGTAGAAAGAAGTAATCTAGCGTAGCACAATAATAATAGAGAAAGTTCATAATTACACAAAATATGTGCATTTTAGTTAAACTGGCACTGTTATTGTTGATTATTATTTCTCTTTTACAGCTGATTTTCGTCGTAATGCCCCACCATCTGTTGTTTTGCAAGGTGATGAAAGACCAGCTTGCTGTGAGAGACAAGTGGAATATCTTGTCAGAGAAGACAATGTTGCTGAGCCTGATGAAGTATTCAGTATCAATATTGCAAATTCGGTTGTTAATGTTAATCAAGGTGTGATGGTTACAATCATTGTCCCAAGTGTCAATGTAACCATTATTGACAATGATGGTGAGTGTACCTTAATGTTACTATTATTAGCAAGTACTAATTTTAGCGAATTTAGCGTTGATATCATAATCGCTATAAATAGTACACAACAGATCAACCAATAATATTAAATATTTTCCTTTTTAATTTTTTAGTTGCAACAATAGGGTTTGTGAACACTCTAGTCAATGTCAGTGAGGGAGATGGGACGGCTGACCTCACTGTTGCTGTCCTGGGAAGTGTGACACTTGGTCGAGAGGTCATAGTCAGGTTCTCTACTGCCGATGGCACAGCTACAGGTAAGTTACCATAGATCAGATAATTATTAACGTCATTAGAAATGTCTTATGGATCTGTTAGTTAATATCATTATAGTGCAAAAGTAATTATGTCTTATTATGCCTCGGTGGGTGGAGCTACGAGACATACAGTAGTTCATTTCTATGCTAGACATTCATGCAGTCATTCATTCATTCCGTCCGCAGACAGAACTCCACGTCAGCTGTAAACTAAGCGCTGATACTTGCAATACATGTTCAACTCGGTATTGCCTCTGAATTGAATTGATAGACTTTTATTTTCAAAGCTTCGTTACCTTGAATAGCTTGCTGAGTATTGCTAAAGACGAAACTGTCTGCCATGGTCTTCTTAGCACCCTGTAGGACAATGCTGTACCCAAGATAGCACAGCACTGGGGATCGTGTAAAATCAATCGTGCGAGAGTGATCAATTCAAGCAGCAAGCTGTCTTCGACTAGCACACACACACACATACACATGCTGAGTTGATACACCCAGCTGAATTTCGTGTGGTCAGCACTGCTGGGCTTCTGATTGCTTAGGTGCAACCACTGTATCTGCATTGTGCAAACTGCCGGTAACCAGCTAGTCTCACACCAATATTTATGCCTCGGTGGGCGGAGCCACGGGGCATACAGTAGTCGTGTTGTGTGTCTGTCTGTCATTATGCCGAGGGCGGAGCCACGAGGCATACTGTAATCGTGCTGTCTGTCAGTCATTCTGTCTGTTGCACCATTTCTGCGGCGCACGCAAAAAGGTAAGCTCTGAAACTTGCAATGCCGGTAGAACTCGATATTATCTCGGTTTTGATCGTGTGAAAGCTTTACACGAAGCTTCGTTCTCGAGTTATGGCGTGATTTGCTTACTTTGTTTGCCGTTGCTGGCGATCTGGACTTCTCCAAAGGCAAAGCTGTCCACAGTTGACTGCCTAGAAGCTGATAGGTTAGAATTTTACTACAGGATAGGAGCGCAGGTCCAGAGAAATCGTGTAAGCAAGCTATGGAAGCTATCTCGCTCGTGGCTGTAATGAACATTGTAGACACGCCCAGTTGAATTGTGGTCAGCACTGCATGATTGGCTTCTGATTGCACAACTAAAGCACTGCATTGTGACTGCTGTACAGAAATCCTGTATGCATGCATCTGCAGTTGCTGTGTTTTTGGAATGGTGGATAGTTGTGTTTGTGGATATAATGTCAATTCACCGAGGCATCTGCACCTATGGTGCTATTTTTCCGTCTGTTACTTCAGTATCTTAGCGTACGCTGAAAGTTAAGCTTTGGAACTGGCAATGCAAGTAGAACATGATATTATCTCGCTTTTGAACATGTGAAAGCTTTACACGAAGCTTAGTTCCAGAGCTATGGCGTGATTTGCTTACTTTGTTTACCGGTACCGTTGCTGGCGATCTGGACTTCTCAAAAGGCAAAGCTGTCCACAGTTGACTGCCTAGAAGCTGATAGGTTAGAATGTCACTACAGGATAGCAGCGCAGGTCCAGAGAAATTGTGTAAGCAAGCTATGGAAGCTATCTCGCTCGTGGTATGCGTGTGCTGTACTAAACACTGTAGACACGCCCAGTTGAATTGTGGTTAGCACTGATTGGCTTCTGATTGCATAACTAAAGCACTGCATTGGAAATCCTGTATACTTGCATCTGCAGTTGCTGTGTTTGTGGAATGGTGGATAGTTGTTTAATTTGTGGATATAGTGTCATTCCACCGAGGCATCTGCACCTTAGGTGCCTCATGAGTATAGCACTCTTGCTGCAGCTAGATATCAGCAGCTCTAGGACTGAAGGTGTCACAACATTTGTGGCCAAGACAGTTATGCTTAGTTTCCATTGCTATGCACAGCTACAGAATTCTAGTATAGCTACAGCTTCTTCACGGTAGTTTCTGTTGTCAATTAATCTGTTCTAAGCTAGCTATTTGAAATTCCACCGAGCCGTCAGTAACGTCGGTGCTTTCATTATTAGTTCTTATGTTACAGTAGATCTGTGTTAACTGGTGGAAAGCAACACACATACACAGATACCGTCACTCCAAATCAATGATGTCTCTTTCTATCTTGCAGCTGGTTCTGATTACAGTGCTACAGTAACAGAGCTCTCGTTCACTTCCACTACAACAAGTCGAGTTATTCAAGTACCGATCACTCAAGATGAGGTCACTGAGCTGACAGAGCGATTCAGAGCTTCACTCACTCTCGTGGAAGCTAACGGCATCCAAGTAACAGTGAGCCCAAGCGAAGCAATGGTACAAATTGATGATGATGATGGTGAGTGGAAGAACATTAATTTTAGTCTCATTTCTGAGCATAAGTATTTCAAATTTTTGAAAGTTTGAATTTTTAAAAATTCAAATTTTTGAAAGAAATTTTTTAAAATCATGTAGGTTTGGAGATTGGATTTGTGTTGACACAAGTGAATGTGAGTGAGAGCGATGGTAATGCTGTTCTGATGGTTCAAGCAAACAAAGATATTGACGTACCAGTTACTGTGAGATTGACCACTACTGACCTGACAGCTATGGGTGAGTGGGCGGGTGAGTGAGTGAGCGAGTGAGTGAGTGAGTGAGTGAGTGAGTGAGTGAGTGAGTGAGTGAGTGAGTGAGTGAGCGAGTGAGTGAGTTAGTAAGTGAGCGAGTGAGTGAGTGAGTGAGTGAGTGAGTGAGTGAGTGAGTGAGTGAGTGATTGAGTGAGTGAGTTAGTTAGTTAGTGAGCGAGCGAGTGAGTTAGTGAGTGAGCGAGTGAGTGAGTGAGTGAGTGAGCAAGTGAGTGAGTAAATGAGTGAGTAAATGAGTGAGTAAATGAGTGAGTGAGTGAGTGGGTGAGTGAGCGAGTGAGTGAGTGAGTGAGTGAGTGAGTGAGTGGGTGAGTGAGCGAGTGAATGAGTGAGTGAGTGAGCGAGTGAGTGAGTGAGTGAGTGAGTGAGCGAGTGAGTGAGTGAGTTAGTAAGTGAGCGAGTGAGTGAGTGAGTGAGTGAGTTAGTTAGTGAGCGAGCGAGTGAGTTAGTGAGTGAGCGAGTGAGTGAGTGAGTGAGCAAGTGAGTGAGTAAATGAGTGAGTAAATGAGTGAGTGAGTGATTGAGTGAGTGGGTGAGTGAGCGAGTGAGTGAGTGAGTGAGTGAGCGAGTGAGTGAGTGAGTTAGTAAGTGAGCGAGTGAGTGAGTGAGTGATTGAGTGAGTGAGTTAGTTAGTTAGTGAGCGAGCGAGTGAGTGAGTGAGCAAGTGAGTGAATAAATGAGTGAGTAAATGAGTGAGTGAGTGAGTGAGTGAGTGAGTGAGTGAGTGAGAGGGTGAGTGAGTGAGTGAGTGAGTGAGTGAGTGAGTGAGAGGGTGAGTGGGTGAGTGAGTGAGTTAGTGAGTGAGTGAGTTAGTGAGTGAGTTAGTTAGTGAGCGAGCGAGTGAGTGAGTGAGTGAGTGAGTGAGCAAGTGAGTGAGTAAATGAGTGAGTAAATGAGTGAGTGAGTGAGTGAGTGAGTGAGAGGGTGAGTGAGTGAGTGAGTGAGTGAGTGAGTGAGAGGGTGAGTGAGTGAGTGAGTGAGTTAGTAAGTGAGCGAGTGAGTGAGTGAGTGAGTGAGTTAGTTAGTGAGCGAGCGAGTGAGGGAGTGAGTTAGTTAGTGAGCGAGTGAGTGAGTGAGTGAGTGAGCAAGTGAGTGAGTAAATGAGTGAGTAAATGAGTGAGTAAATGAGTGAGTGAGTGAGTGGGTGAGTGAGCGAGTGAGTGAGTGAGTGAGTGAGTGAGCGAGTGAGTGAGTGAGTTAGTAAGTGAGCGAGTGAGTGAGTGAGTGATTGAGTGAGTGAGTTAGTGAGCGAGCGAGTGAGTGAGTGAGCAAGTGAGTGAATAAATGAGTGAGTAAATGAGTGAGTGAGTGAGTGAGTGAGTGAGTGAGTGAGTGAGTGAGTGAGTGAGTGAGTGAGAGGGTGAGTGAGTGAGTGAGTGAGTGAGTGAGTGAGTGAGTGAGTGAGTGAGTGAGCAAGTGAGTGAATAAATGAGTGAGTAAATGAGTGAGTGAGTGAGTGAGTGAGTGAGTGAGTGAGAGGGTGAGTGAGTGAGTGAGTGAGTTAGTAAGTGAGCGAGTGAGTGATTGAGTGAGTGAGTGAGTTAGTTAGTGAGCGAGCGAGTGAGTGAGTGAGTTAGTAAGTGAGCGAGTGAGTGAGTGAGTGATTGAGTGAGTGAGTGAGTTAGTTAGTGAGTGAGTGAGTGAGCAAGTGAGTGAGTAAATGAGTGAGTAAATGAGTGAGTGAGTGAGTGAGTGAGTGAGTGAGCAAGTGAGTGAGTAAATGAGTGAGTAAATGAGTGAGTGAGTGAGTGAGCGAGTGAGTGAGTTAGTAAGTGAGCGAGTGAGTGAGTGAGTGATTGAGTGAGTGAGTTAGTTAGTGAGCGAGCGAGTGAGTGAGTGAGCAAGTGAGTGAATAAATGAGTGAGTAAATGAGTGAGTAAATGAGTGAGTGAGTGAGTGAGTGAGTGAGTGAGAGGGTGAGTGAGTGAGTGAGTGAGTGAGTGAGTGAGTGAGTGAGTGAGTGAGTGAGAGGGTGAGTGAGTGAGTGAGTGAGTTAGTGAGTGAGTTAGTTAGTGAGCGAGCGAGTGAGTGAGTGAGTGAGCAAGTGAGTGAGTAAATGAGTGAGTAAATGAGTGAGTAAATGAGTGAGTGAGTGAGTGAGTGAGTGAGTGAGTGAGTGAGTGAGTGAGAGGGTGAGTGAGTGAGTGAGTGAGTGAGTGAGAGGGTGAGTGAGTGAGTGAGAGGGTGAGTGAGTGGGTGGGTTATTGAGTAAGTTATTGATTACTGTATGTTTCTCTTCCACAGCTGGTTCTGACTACGCTTCTCAAAATACTATTCTCACATTTGGAGGAGAGGCTGGTCGCACAGCTACTGTCAATGTACCTATATTGCCAGATACTGTGAGAGAACCAACTGAAGCGTTCCGAGCCAGTTTGACGCTTGTCAATGCCAATGGTCGTACAGTCAACATTGTCCGTCCAATGTCTACAGTTTTCATTAGGGATGATGACATGGGTAAATATAACATACATGCACTGAAATTTTTAGCAGAAGAAGTAAGGTTACCAGTACTTGTATTGCATCAATGCTGTGTACACCATGGGCTCCACTCACTGACTACCTTAGTACTTGTATTGCATCAATGCTGTGTACACCATGGGCTCCACTCACTGACTACCCTATAGTACTTGTGTTGCATCAATGCTGTGTGCACCATGGGCTCCACTCACTGACTACCCTATAGTACTTGTCTTGCATCAATGCTGTGTACACCATGGGCTCCACTCACTGACTACCCTATAGTACTTGTATTGCATCAATGCTGTGTACACCATGGGCTCCACTCACTGACTACCCTAGTACTTGTATTGCATCAATGCTGTGTACACCATGGGCTCCACTCACTGACTACCCTATAGTACTTGTATTGCATCAATGCTGTGTACACCATGGGCTCCACTCACTGACTACCCTATAGTACTTGTCTTGCATCAATGCTGTGTACACCATGGGCTCCACTCACTGACTACCCTATAGTACTTGTGTTGCATCAATGCTGTGTACACCATGGGTTCCACTCACTGACTACCCTAGTACTTGTATTGCATCAATGCTGTGTACACCATGGGCTCCACTCACTGACTACCCTATAGTACTTGTATTGCATCAATGCTATATACACCATGGTCTCCACTCACTGACTACCCTATAGTAATTGTATTGCATCAATGCTGTGTACACCATGGGTTCCACTCACTGACTACCCTATAGTACTTGTATTGCATCAATGCTGTGTGCACCATGGGCTCCACTCACTGACTACCCTAGTACTTGTATTGCATCAATGCTGTGTACACCATGGGTTCCACTCACTGACTACCCTATAGTACTTGTATTGCATCAATGCTGTGTACACCATGGGCTCCACTCACTGACTACCCTATAGTACTTGTATTGCATCAATGCTGTGTACACCATGGGCTCCACTCACTGACTACCCTATAGTACTTGTATTGCATCAATGCTGTGTACACCATGGGCTCCACTAACTGACTACCCTATAGTACTTGTATTGCATCAATGCTGTGTACACCATGGGCTCCACTAACTGACTACCCTATTAGGGAGACACGGTAGTGTCTCCCTATGTAGGGTTGAACGAGAAAACAAGATGGCGGCTACATACAATGTATTAGCGTTCAAACGCTGATATTTCGCCTGGTGATGAATTTTATACGTCCAAAGACACTTAAATCTGCTATCTGGCGTTGCCCCATCTTACAGTAGCAAGGAGATTGCTCGAGATTGTTACTAAAGTGACGAACCTGGAAACGGTGAAAATCGAGTTTCGTCATCTTCGTTTTCTTCTTTCTTCTTTCTTCTTTCTTTCTTCCACTCGCCTAGCACCTTTACGTGAGCAGTGCCGAGACCAAAACACCCACGAACAGTCGTGAAATTCTCCTGGCATGTGCCTTTTGAACTTAGTTTTTAGCGCAACGGCAATATAAATTCCGCGATTTCTCGATCGTGATCCATTGTCAGCTAAGTGTTAGACGCCATTAATAATTATAGTGATTGCGCAATACGCACGTGACCAAGCTGTGGTTAGGGCACGTGACCAAGCACAAGCTTGAGTATCGCCACGCCGTATAGATCACGGAGAACACATATTTGTCTGGAGTCTTCGAAGTACGGTAAGCTAGCAAGCGCAGAATCACCGTTCTGCCTTGCCAGATAATTGTAACCGCCGTAAGCAAGTGTGGGCGGGGCTCGTATGCACTGTATTCATGCATGCGTAGGCGAGCTGATATCTACAGCATAAAAATTACTCACCTACACGTTTAAAATAAAATATTGTTAATAATAAAGAAAAGCCATCAACAACAGGAAAACCAAACCAATGGTGGAAACAAAGATGGCACAGTAATTGCTTGATATTGAACTGCACTTCACTGAAAAGGGACACAAACAAGAAAATTAAAAAGATTTCTATCGAAATCAAAAGGATGTAGGGTTGTGAAATCTACCACTGGTCAACAATGTAAACTAACAAGGAACAAGCATGGAATGGTAACACGATTGCCTTGCTAACAGACCATAGATCCCTACATCAGTGGCTGCACATAAGCTGTCGCAAGCTGAATGCACGTCAGGTGTCAGTCAACAGCAACAAGCTAAGCTGAACTAGCTATAGTCAACTACAGCAGCCACTGATGTAGGGATCTATGGTCTGTTAGCAAGGCAATCGTGTTACCATTCCATGCTTGTTCCTTGTTAGTTTACATTGTTGACCAGTGGTAGATTTCACAACCCTACATCCTTTTGATTTCGATAGAAATCTTTTTAATTTTCTTTAGTACTTGTATTGCATCAATGCTGTGTACACCATGGGCTCCACTAACTGACTACCCTATAGTACTTGTATTGCATCAATGCTGTGTACACCATGGGCTCCACTCACTGACTACCCTAGTACTTGTATTGCATCAATGCTGTGTACACCATGGGCTCCACTCACTGACTACCCTATAGTACTTGTATTGCATCAATGCTGTGTATACCATGGGCTCCACTCACTGACTACCCTATAGTACTTGTGTTGCATCAATGCTGTGTACACCATGGGCTCCACTCACTGACTACCCTATAGTACTTGTATTGCATCAATGCTGTGTACACCATGGGCTCCACTCACTGACTACCCTATAGTACTTGTATTGCATCAATGCTGTGTACACCATGGGCTCCACTCACTGACTACCCTATAGTACTTGTGTTGCATCAATGCTGTGTACACCATGGGCTCCACTCACTGACTACCCTAGTACTTGTGTTGCATCAATGCTGTGTACACCATGGGCTCCACTCACTGACTACCCTATAGTGCTTGTATTGCATCAATGCTGTGCACACCATGGGCTCCACTCACTGACTACCCTAGTACTTGTGTTGCATCAATGCTGTGTACACCATGGGCTCCACTCACTGACTACCCTAGTACTTGTGTTGCATCAATGCTGTGTACACCATGGGCTCCACTCACTGACTACCCTATAGTGCTTGTATTGCATCAATGCTGTGCACACCATGGGCTCCACTCACTGACTACCCTATAGTACTTGTATTGCATCAATGCTGTGTACACCATGGGCTCCACTAACTGACTACCCTATAGTACTTGTATTGCATCAATGCTGTGTACACCATGGGCTCCACTAACTGACTACCCTATAGTACTTGTATTGCATCAATGCTGTGTACACCATGGGCTCCACTCACTGACTACCCTATAGTACTTGTATTGCATCAATGCTGTGTACACCATGGGCTCCACTCACTGACTACCCTAGTACTTGTATTGCATCAATGCTGTGTACGGCTCCACTCACTGACTACCCTAGTACTTGTATTGCATCAATGCTGTGTACGGCTCCACTCACTGACTACCCTAGTACTTGTATTGCATCAATGCTGTGTACGGCTCCACTCACTGACTACCCTAGTACTTGTATTGCATCAATGCTGTGTACACCATGGGCTCCACTCACTGACTACCCTATAGTACTTGTATTACATCAATGCTGTGTATACCATGGGCTCCACTCACTGACTACCCTATAGTACTTGTGTTGCATCAATGCTGTGTACACCATGGGCTCCACTCACTGACTACCCTAGTACTTGTGTTGCATCAATGCTGTGTACACCATGGGCTCCACTCACTGACTACCCTATAGTACTTGTATTGCATCAATGCTGTGTACACCATGGGCTCCACTCACTGACTACCCTATAGTACTTGTATTGCATCAATGCTGTGTATACCATGGGCTCCACTCACTGACTACCCTATAGTACTTGTGTTGCATCAATGCTGTGTACACCATGGGCTCCACTCACTGACTACCCTAGTACTTGTGTTGCATCAATGCTGTGTACACCATGGGCTCCACTCACTGACTACCCTATAGTGCTTGTATTGCATCAATGCTGTGCACACCATGGGCTCCACTCACTGACTACCCTATAGTACTTGTATTGCATCAATGCTGTGTACACCATGGGCTCCACTCACTGACTACCCTATAGTACTTGTATTGCATCAATGCTGTGTATACCATGGGCTCCACTCACTGACTACCCTATAGTACTTGTGTTGCATCAATGCTGTGTACACCATGGGCTCCACTCACTGACTACCCTAGTACTTGTGTTGCATCAATGCTGTGTACACCATGGGCTCCACTCACTGACTACCCTATAGTGCTTGTATTGCATCAATGCTGTGCACACCATGGGCTCCACTCACTGACTACCCTATAGTGCTTGTATTGCATCAATGCTGTGCACACCATGGGCTCCACTCACTGACTACCCTATAGTACTTGTATTGCATCAATGCTGTGTACACCATGGGCTCCACTAACTGACTACCCTATAGTACTTGTATTGCATCAATGCTGTGTACACCATGGGCTCCACTCACTGACTACCCTATAGTACTTGTATTGCATCAATGCTGTGTACACCATGGGCTCCACTCACTGACTACCCTAGTACTTGTATTGCATCAATGCTGTGTACACCATGGGCTCCACTCACTGACTACCCTAGTACTTGTATTGCATCAATGCTGTGTACGGCTCCACTCACTGACTACCCTAGTACTTGTATTGCATCAATGCTGTGTACGGCTCCACTCACTGACTACCCTAGTACTTGTATTGCATCAATGCTGTGTACGGCTCCACTCACTGACTACCCTAGTACTTGTATTGCATCAATGCTGTGTACACCATGGGCTCCACTCACTGACTACCCTATAGTACTTGTATTGCATCAATGCTGTGTACACCATGGGCTCCACTCACTGACTACCCTATAGTACTTGTATTGCATCAATGTTGTGTATACCATGGGCTCCACTCACTGACTACCATAGTACTTGTATTGCATCAATGCTGTGTATACCATGGGCTCCACTCACTGACTACCCTATAGTACTTGTGTTGCATCAATGCTGTGTACACCATGGGCTCCACTCACTGACTACCCTATAGTACTTGTATTGCATCAATGCTGTGTACACCATGGGCTCCACTCACTGACTACCCTATAGTACTTGTATTGCATCAATGCTGTGTATACCATGGGCTCCACTCACTGACTACCCTATAGTACTTGTGTTGCATCAATGCTGTGTACACCATGGGCTCCACTCACTGACTACCCTAGTACTTGTGTTGCATCAATGCTGTGTACACCATGGGATCCACTCACTGACTACCCTATAGTGCTTGTATTGCATCAATGCTGTGCACACCATGGGCTCCACTCACTGACTACCCTAGTACTTGTGTTGCATCAATGCTGTGTACACCATGGGCTCCACTCACTGACTACCCTATAGTGCTTGTATTGCATCAATGCTGTGCACACCATGGGCTCCACTCACTGACTACCCTATAGTACTTGTATTGCATCAATGCTGTGTACACCATGGGCTCCACTAACTGACTACCCTATAGTACTTGTATTGCATCAATGCTGTGTACACCATGGGCTCCACTAACTGACTACCCTATAGTACTTGTATTGCATCAATGCTGTGTACACCATGGGCTCCACTCACTGACTACCCTATAGTACTTGTATTGCATCAATGCTGTGTACACCATGGGCTCCACTCACTGACTACCCTAGTACTTGTATTGCATCAATGCTGTGTACGGCTCCACTCACTGACTACCCTAGTACTTGTATTGCATCAATGCTGTGTACGGCTCCACTCACTGACTACCCTAGTACTTGTATTGCATCAATGCTGTGTACGGCTCCACTCACTGACTACCCTAGTACTTGTATTGCATCAATGCTGTGTACACCATGGGCTCCACTCACTGACTACCCTATAGTACTTGTATTGCATCAATGCTGTGTATACCATGGGCTCCACTCACTGACTACCCTATAGTACTTGTGTTGCATCAATGCTGTGTACACCATGGGCTCCACTCACTGACTACCCTAGTACTTGTGTTGCATCAATGCTGTGTACACCATGGGCTCCACTCACTGACTACCCTATAGTGCTTGTATTGCATCAATGCTGTGCACACCATGGGCTCCACTCACTGACTACCCTATAGTGCTTGTATTGCATCAATGCTGTGCACACCATGGGCTCCACTCACTGACTACCCTATAGTACTTGTATTGCATCAATGCTGTGTACACCATGGGCTCCACTAACTGACTACCCTATAGTACTTGTATTGCATCAATGCTGTGTACACCATGGGCTCCACTCACTGACTACCCTAGTACTTGTATTGCATCAATGCTGTGTACACCATGGGCTCCACTCACTGACTACCCTAGTACTTGTATTGCATCAATGCTGTGCACACCATGGGCTCCACTCACTGACTACCCTAGTACTTGTATTGCATCAATGCTGTGTGCACCATGGGCTCCACTCACTGACTACCCTAGTACTTGTATTGCATCAATGCTGTGCACACCATGGGCTCCACTCACTGACTACCCTAGTACTGTATTGCATCAATGCTGTGTACACCATGGGCTCCACTCACTGACTACCCTAGTACTGTATTGCATCAATGCTGTGTACACCATGGGCTCCACTCACTGACTACCCTAGTACTTGTATTGCATCAATGCTGTGTGCACCATGGGCTCCACTCACTGACTACCCTAGTACTTGTATTGCATCAATGCTGTGTACACCATGGGCTCCACTCACTGACTACCCTAGTACTTGTATTGCATCAATGCTGTGTACACCATGGGCTCCACTCACTGACTACCCTAGTACTTGTATTGCATCAATGATGTGTGCACCATGGGCTCCACTCACTGACTGTCCTGTGCTTTTCTACAGCTATTGTGATGTTTGTTCAAGATTCCTATACATTCAGTGAGGATGTTGGCACAGGAATGGTTCAGGTTCAACTGGCTGGGTCAATATCTACTGCGATGGACATCACTATTGAGGAGACTATTGGAGGCAAGTTAGATATAGAAGAATATACACTATAGCAACCACTGAAATGATTCTCCTCAAAATCACCGAAATTAATAATAATAATTATTCATGAGAAATATTCGACTGCACTAATGAGCAACCATGCAGTGTTGACATTGCATCTACACTTGATCTACAGGATCTTGCTAGTTTTGACGAATATTAAACCCGGCTCAGCTGACCTCTAGCTTTCTAGTGCATGCTATGAAGTGTTCAGTGACTGCCTATAGCTTCGTATACACGGATAAGAAATGTAATATATAAATTACTTATGATAAACTATAATGTGATAAAATGACTGTAATACATTCATTGAACTGATGTCTAATGGAGTGATACTGCATCTCTAATGTCTCCACAGGATCACAAGTTACTCGAACGGTTCGATTCCAACCTAATATAGTCAATCAAGTGGTGCCCTTACCGATTCCTATCAACAATAACAACATCGCTCTGGAGGATGACATCGTCATTACGATGGCTATAGTAGGTGTGCCCACTCCATTGATCACCGTTGGAACTCCAAGCACTACCACAGTACGGATCACTGATGATGATAGTGAGTGCCGGGAAATGTTGACGGGAAACCTTTTCTGAGAAAAACTTTACATTGACCGCAATAATTTTTTCTCTAATTTTTAAAGGTGTTACCGTTGGTTACCAGGCATCAGGGTATACCTTCTCAGAGGCTGATGGCACAGGCAATATAAGTGTTGCAATTAGCAACCCCGTTGCTAATCCATTCTCCATTACTGCAAATGGAGGTAAGCCACACCTGTAATGATAAAAAATTTTGAGTTATGATTGAAGATACTAATGTTTTGATAATGCACTGTTCTTTGTGTATAAAGGTTGGTTGTCATTGCTCTCTCTCTCTCTCTCTCCCTCCCTCCCTCCCTCTTTCTTTCCTCTCCCTCCCTCCCTCCCTCCCTCCCTCGCTCCCTCCCTCCCTCCCTCCCTCGCTCCCTCCCTCCCTCCCTCCCTCCCTCCCTCCCTCTCTCTCTCTCTCTCTCTCCCTCCTTCTCTCTCCCTCCCTCTCCGGCCCACCCCTCCCTTCCTTCTCTCTCTCTCTCTCTCTCTCTCTCTCTCTCTCTCTCTCTCTCTCTCTCTCTCTCTCTCTCTCTCTCTCTCTCTCTCTCTCTCTCTCTCTCTCTCTCCCTCTCCCATTCTCCACTATAGGTCCTGGTATTCAAACATTTGTGACTATCTCTGGAACTCCTGTTAATCAGCAGTTGACCTTCACCCAAGGGTCACCAATGGTGATGGCTATAAGTATGACCATAATCGATGACGATGTTGGACTAGAACCAGACGAGGTGTTCCCACTACGATTCACGAGTGCTGATCCTCGTGTGATGGTGGGTGGGCAGGGCTTGTTCGCCGAGACTAGGATCACTATAATAGATGATGATGGTAAGAATATACAAAGATATTCAAAGCTGCTTTTTGTGTGTAATTTTTATGCATTTGAGCTATAAGTATTTGTCAGATATTATGATACTTAAGTGTTTTTCTGTAAAGGATGAAATCTTACTCATAATATTATTAACTGAATTTGGTTGTGAACAATGTTTAACTGATTTACTATCCTCTCACCAGAAAATTACAGCTAAATCCACAAATAAGTGCATTTACTGTGCACTGCCTTTCCTTTTTGAATTAGTAGACTCGATGCAAGCAGGCAATTTTTAGTACAGCTTAACAGTGCTATTATGCTCTGTTTTGCTGTCATTATAAGGCAGCCTTTGCAAGCAGTTGAGCTTAGAAGTTATTGGATCAAAAATCGATTGTTTTATTCTTATCTGCAGGTGTGTCAATCTCCATGGTAACTCCCAATATTACTGTCAATGAAGATGTTGGATTTGTTCAAGTGTGCTTTATGTTATCTCGTCAATCTGCCATTCCCATCGATGTGAGACTGGATGGGCAGAGTGGAACAGCTATTGGTAATTAATTTTGACCTTCATTATAGATCATAAAACTTTGTGTGACTTCTAGTATATAATTATGTGTATAAGTCATGTGACTTCAAGCATAATTATCATGTGACTTTATATTTTGTATCTTTCTCAGAAAATGTTGATTTCAGAGAAGTGCTGACTCAAGTACGAGTGACTCCGCCCAACAGACAAAGCTGTGTGAACTACACACTCACTCAGGACAATACGGCTGAACCAGACGAGACATTCACTTCTAACATAGTCAGTGGAGGCTCTCAGGGATCAAGGAACCCTACCATTGATCCTGCTGCAAGTATAACTACCATCACCATCGTTGATCCTAGTAAGTGATATCACTGTGAATGGAGTGGGTATGTCTTTGATCTACTAGGGATAAAACTAGAATAACAAGTAAAGTAAAACAATCTTTAGTAAAAAAAACTGAAAAGTTTAAGGATGACTCTTAAAAAAGGAAAGGAACTAGATGGGATGATGCTTACAAAATTATCTACTTGGGATAAAAACAAAAATAATAATTATTATTTTTAATTGTATATACCTTCCAGAGCTTCATATATTATGTTCTATAGATGCAGGCCCATTATTTGTTGGAAATGAATAAAAATAGATGACTGCCTGAATATTCACCAAAGTGTACATGGGTACTCTTATTAGTATCTCATTGTACATGACTGAGTGTATAGCTGCAACAACCAGTTACATCTATCTCATTTCTCTCCATATGCAGCTCCAACAGAGGCCATCTGCACTCTGAATCCAGGTGGTATGATCATTGCTTTCAATGACGACAATGAAGGTCGATCTTACAGCTTCAGCCGGCAGTGTGAGCATGCTCTGCTCACTACCTGTACTCTGAGGGTTCCTAGTGACTTTGGTGTCTTTGTGGATTCCATGGACGGAATGAATTTCGTTGTGGGTGTTCGACTGAATGGAACAACGACTATTGTCGGGCAAAGACTAGAGATAGCCTCGCTAGGTGTGATAGTTGAACGAAGTGAAACAGAAGGTGGAACAGCAATTATAGTAAGGATTGCTGCAGACTCTCCTCTGCAAGACGAGTGTGGTCTGTGTGGTGAGAGAGAAGGCAGTCTAGAGCTGCCCAATGGAGTTGCGATTGACAGTAACAGACCGAGTGACCTGGAGGAGTTCATCACTGCATACAGAGTGATGCCAGGAGACACATTCCTGATGGAACCAAGACGTGCTTGTGGTAAGTACTGCTCTGGATCCTTACTACATGTAGACCTAAAGCATGCTTTATAGTTATAATAACAAGTAATAAAAACATTTTAACAAAAATGAAGGAGATTTAGGGTTGGTACATGTATCGAAAAAGTATGGAAACAAGATTTAAAATTAAAAGTACTGGTACAATAGCAGTGTAATGCTGCCTCCCTATTAAATTAACCACAACTATCGAAAGCAGTTAATTTAGGGAGGTAGCATTACACTGCTATTGTACCAGTACTTTTAATTTTAAATCTTGTTTCCATACTTTTTCGATACATGTACCAACCCTAAATCTCCTTCATTTTTGTTAAAATGTTTTTATTACTTGTTTATTTTCTTTTTTTATTAATGACTTAGTTAGCACTTATGCAAATACAGTGTAAAGAGAACTATTTCACTGACTGCACTGGATCGACTCTGCACTGCAAGCAACACTTACCATGCAACATTAGATAAGCTTAAGTTAGCATTCTTACAAGCCTGAACAGACAAATCCAGTGTGATTTGCTCGTTGTCTGCTGTGAACACTGCTAGTGCATGTGTAGTGGCAGCAGCACTCGCGTTCCAAGCAATTTGTACTAAGGTGCGCTTGTATTAGAATAATTACATACACGGGCGTGCGCGAATAGGCGTAACCTAGTAACGGAGTTCAAGCAGAAAGCATGGAATGGCGTCGTTTATGGACCAAAAATCACTGTTTTTCTGGAAATACTCGCTTCTCCCAGTGTTTTAGCCCTAAATAGATATCAGGTGCACTGATGGTCATAGGTAGCGTTGCTTCTGTGTACGTTTAGTTGCGTTTGGTTCCCTTACTACTGTGCTAGACTCGCTGAAAAATAAGAAGAAAGAAAGAAGAAGATGAACAAACGGGTGACCACGTGAACTCTGGTTTACCACCTTAGACCTGGTTTCTTTTGCTTCTGTAGGTCTCT
This sequence comes from Haliclona indistincta, assembly GCA_964017065.1. NCBI lineage: Eukaryota > Metazoa > Porifera > Demospongiae > Haplosclerida > Chalinidae > Haliclona > Haliclona indistincta. The sequence goes on along the minus strand of OZ024786.1, from coordinate 15,250,507 downwards.
TTGTAATCGCACAAATCGTGCAAAGAGCTTCAGAGCGTTAGATTAGCTTAAAACGCCCGTACGGCGAAGATATGGCAGTGCCGTACTTAGTGCCTCCAGGCGAGACGCCATCTTGTCATGCCCACAGCAACTGGCCTTAAAGTCTTTATTGGTAGACTCATTGAAAGCGCTTACCTCTTAGGATAGCTCCTAGGTAGTTAAAATACCCCTGATGTCGTCAACAGCCAAGATATACGTGAATTATTGCGTTTAGCCTAGGTGTAGCCGCCATCTTATTTTCCGCCCAACCCTAAATATGCCACGTCTACCGCGTGGCATAATAAAATAATAATTATTGTATTTTCACTTTACAGGTATTCTTGCTAATGACACTGTTGAGGGTGATCCTACATTTACCGTACCTCTACTGACCAATGCCAATGAAGACCACACCCTCTGCTATGAGATCCACGGTGAAGCTGGCCGTTATTTTAACTTGGTTTCTGACAGATGCGTCTCGACTAACGCACACTTTGTGGAGCGACCTAATCCTAACCCTAATGGAAGAAGGCCATTGAATATTATTGATCAAATTGCAGTCAGAGCAGCTAATTCATTGGGACAGTGTGTTAATATTGCAGTAGATCTTGCTAGTAATGGAGAGTGTGTTACTTCAGTTGGTGGTACAAGAGTGGCTACTAATGGAATGTTTTCTAGTAATCGTATCTCAGTTCGTGCCTACTCTCACATGGTTCGTATATCAGTACCAAACTGTGAGAATGTTAGACTAGTGATGAGAGTGTACTGTGAGGTACAGAATGGAGTCAACATGATCCGATATCGTATTAATCGTGGCTATAATCTACGACCTACATCTCATGGACTACTTGGTTAGTTACCTAGGCAACACACATAGATTATGACTCTGATATCCCTTGTACAGTGTTTTCATTATCATGCATGTGATTGAAAACATGGGTTGAGCATTCATCCTTATGAGCATTTGTGTAGACTGCAATATTCTCAGAGCAATGATACTGTCTCTTCTCTATTCTACAGCTCAGTTCTGGAATGTTCCAGCTAGTGTTCAACGATACAATGGAACACTACGAGATGGCTCGACTCGAAATGACGTCTACATCATCACGCTCCGCCCACCCAATGCGCCAGTGCGTCAGGTACCAGCGTTCCTCTCCTCCCTCCTATGGGACAGGACTGTCAAAGACTGCCTCTATGCCGGAAACGCTCAGGGAGGCCCTATCTATGAAGTACCTTCTCCTAACGACCCACTAATTCAGGGGCGATATCAAGAGTACCTCACTGCTTCGTCATTTGCGACAAACCATGTTTATGAACAATTTGATGAGACCTCTTGTTCAGGCATTCCAACACGATCTCCATGACAACCAACTAGTACTGTATCTGTAGACTTAGTCTACTAACTCTTTTAATAGTGCAGTATATGTGTACTAGCAAAAGACTTGGTCTTATAGTATAGTGAGACATGTTTGTATTGTTTTACTCAATCATGATTTTAAAATCACTATTTTGATATTTTAAAGTGTTCTTTCAGTGCTGAATTTCATATCACAGATTCTTAATTAGTCGACCATGCATGATTATGATGAAATTAAGTAAACATGAATGATGAAATAGTATTTTACTACTTATGTACAATAGTACGATATAATGCATCGGTTTAGGACTTGCCTAGTCACTATCTTCTGGATAGTGTATTAAGTGTAGTAGCTAGTTCACTATCTTCTGGATAGTGTATTAAGTGTAGTAGCTAGGTTACTATCCTCTGGATAGTGTATTAAGTGTAGTAGCTAGGTTACTATTTTCTGGATGGTGTATTAAGTGCAGTAGCTAGGTCACTATCTTCTGGATAGTGTATTAAGTGTTTTAGCTAGGTCGCTATCTTCTGGATAGTGTATTAAGTGCAGTAGCTAGGTCGCTATCTTCTGGATAGTGTAGTAGCTAGGTCACTATCTGTGTATTAAGTGTAGTAGCCAGGTTACTATTTTCTGGATGGTGTATTAAGTGCAGTAGCTAGGTCACTATCTTCTGGATAGTGTATTAAGTGTTTTAGCTAGGTCGCTATCTTCTGGATAGTGTATTAAGTGCAGTAGCTAGGTCGCTATCTTCTGGATAGTGTAGTAGCTAGGTCACTATCTGTGTATTAAGTGTAGTAGCTAGGTTACTATCTTCTGGATAGTGTATTAAGTGCAGTAGCTAGGTCACTATCTTCTGGATAGTGTATTAAGTGTAGTAGCTAGGTTACTATCTTCTGGATGGTGTATTAAGTGCAGTAGCTAGGTCGCTATCTTCTGGATAGTGTATTAAGTGTAGTAGCTAGGTTACTATCTTCTGGATAGTGTAGTAGCTAGGTCACTATCTGTGTATTAAGTGTAGTAGCCAGGTTACTATCTTCTGGATAGTGTATTAAGTGCAGTAGCTAGGTTACTATCTTCTAGATAGTGTATTGAGTGTAGTAGCTAGGTCACTATCTTCTGGATAGTGTATTAAGTGTAGTAGCTAGGTTACTATCTTCTGGATGGTGTATTAAGTGCAGTAGCTAGGTCGCTATCTTCTGGATAGTGTATTAAGTGTAGTAGCTAGGTTACTATCTTCTGGATAGTGTAGTAACTAGGTCACTATCTGTGTATTAAGTGTAGTAGGCAGGTTACTATCTTCTGGATAGTGTATTAAGTGCAGTAGCTAGGTTACTATCTTCTAGATAGTGTATTGAGTGTAGTAGCTAGGTCACTATCTTCTAGATAGTGTATTGAGTGTAGTAGCTAGGTCACTATCTTCTAGATAGTGCAATTTGTAAAGAGTCACAATTTTTTACAGTTAATACTAAAATAATAATAAAGACTTTATGCAAAGTTCATGAAATTTAGCAAAGTGTGTGCAGTAAGGTGTGGTTAAGGCCACACCCAATAGAGTGTGAGTACGCTATTGTAGTCATGTGACACATTAATTTGTACACATGTCCTCCTTGAACTTCCTGTATGTGAAGGAAGCAGTATCGAAAGCTGAGTTCATGTGATAATCTTCCAGAGAGCCCTCGATCAAGTTGTCCAGATTTTGGAATTCAGAAAGAGCACCTCCTTGAGAGTTGCCGGCATACAGGCAGGGCAGCGGGGTTTGATCCCATTGGATGTTCTCACGGAAGGCTCCAACACGTCTTTCGGGAGAATTGACAGGTCGGATAGTGACAGTGTAGGCCTTGCTGTTGTCTCCACCACCTGGTAGAGTGTCGGTATACTTCTCAACGGTGGTTACGATGTTCCAGAACTGAGCTATGGAGAGAAGAGAATGACTTAGCATCCTATAGACATCTATTACATATGCAGATTCGTAGCACAGGTAAACAGTAATTTTAGTGAATGCCCTAATCTCTGAGTCTATTGGGTGAGTGCATGGGGTATGAGTCTATTGGGTGAGTGCATGGGGTATGAGTCTATTGGGTGAGTGCATGGGGTATGAGTCTATTGAGAGCAGTATCATCTACGTTTGCTAAAGGCAGAAGCATTATCAAACAATGCAGCACTCAAATATTTCATAGCTTCGGATTGCTTACCTATGAGCCCGTGTGAAGATGGTCTAAGATTGAATCCTCGCGATATCTTGAAGAAGATGGAGTGGTATCCAAACCTCTCCTCACAGATGACCCACATCACTAGACGATTGTTGTCACAGTTCGGGACTGTCACTCGAGCTCGTCGAGCATACGAACGAACTGTTATAGCATTCTGTGAGTACTTGATGCCTCCAGTATTCTGCAGCTCATTTCCTCCAACTACCACCTTGCATTGTCCATCACTCTCTACTCGAGCAGCAATATTCACACACCGATTCGTGCTATCTATAGCACGGATAGCAATCTGGTCCACAATATGCAGGGGTCGGACACGACGATCGAAAGCAGAATAGTGTGCGTTGACATTGACACACTCGTCTGAGACAAGGTTGAAGTATTGGTCAGGAGATCCATAGATTTCATAGCATAGTGTTTCGGTGGGTCTGGAGTCCGATGTCTGTATTGGAACGGTATAAACTGGGTCACCTCTCACGCTATCATTAACCATTAGACCTGAAGAGAGAGAGAGTACGGTATGATCTTGTAACACCACAGTAGAGATAAGCTGTTGTCTATTATAATTATAGGCTTATATGAAAGTTAATATTATAATTAAACAGGTCAGATATTACTAAACAGGCTACTATTATAAGTTATTGTAAACAGGCTACTATTATAAGTTACTATTAAACAGGCTACTATTATAAGTTATTGTAAACAGGCTACTATTATAAGTTACTATTAAACAGGCTACTATTATAAGTTATTGTAAACAGGCTACTATTATAAGTTACTATTAAACAGGCTACTATTATAGGTTACAATTAAAAAAGCTACTACTATAAAACAGGCTACTATTGTACAACAGACTACTGTTATAAGTTATTATTAAATAGGCTACTATTATAATAAGGCTACTATTATTAAATAGGTTACTATTATTAAACAGGCTACTGCTATAAAACAGGCTAACAGGCTACTATTATTAAACAAGCTAAGTTTTAAACTACAGTGTTTTGCACGACCTAATATGGGTTGGGAAAGCTCTTCCAAAACATTTTCCCCATCTACTATATCCCTCTTACTGCACCACTCACCACATTGGTCTCTGTTAGGTAGCACAAATGTGTCAGTGGGCGGGATCATGTAGGCAGTAATGAATGCCTCAGAGGGTTGGGTCACTGTGTTGCCATTGGGCAGCACTAGAGCCCCAGTCCTGGTACCACACAATCCACAGTCCCGTACCAGACTGGACGATTCAGTGATAGCTACAGTGATCTGAGTCGTGGTCCGCATGATAGTGATGTCCAGTGAGGGGATTGTCACTAGCACCATATTGGGGAGTTCCTGTACTGTGATCAGTGATCCGGTGGTCGTGACTGTGAGATCACTGTCCACTATAACAGTGCTGCCATCCAGTCGCACTCCCAGTGAGCCGGTGCTTAGAGTGCCATCAGTGGTATCAATGAAGACACCAAAGCTAGGGCTGATGGCGTTCATGGCGCAGGAGGACAAGAGAGCGTGTTCACAGGGACGAGCAAATTGGTACTCTTGTCCATCGGGCTCGCCGGGGAAAGTGATAATAGAACCAGTTGAAGTGAAAACACATCCACTGGGAGCTGGAGGGAGAGGAAACAATGAACACATGCATGTGGAGAGGGTCTCTGGTAGGGG
>OZ024786.1:15205601-15245065 GCA_964017065.1 Haliclona indistincta | reverse complement strand
TCCTCTGTGCCTCTGCTGATGCTACGATACCATCGAACATTGTGTTCACTTTAGTCTTTACTAGCTCAATATGCTCTAGCTCTTCATGCTCAGCCTTAGCAGCCTTCTCTAAATGGTCGCTAAACTCCTGCTTCTTCTTCACAACTAACCTAGCCAACTTCTGCATCTTGGTCTTCAAGTTTGTGCATGCCTCTTCAATCAAGCAATACTTGTGTTGTACATGTGGTCCTAACAGCAGACAATCTGAACAAACCAGTTCAGAACAACCAGTGCACACAAACTTCAATCTCTCGTTGCCATGCCTTAAGCACTTAGAAAACATTGAATCACTATCGTTTTGTTTAGCAGACGAATTACTCGAAATTTGCTCTATATGATGACTTCGCAAACCGGCAATCTTCTTGTGTATGGCGACACATTGTTGGCAGATCATTGCATCGCATTCCTCACACCAAGCAACCACTGGTCCAGCCTGTTCTCCACACGACTTACACTCGACTAGCTGGTGTGGTCCACCATTGTCCTCTCGTTGCTGCTGTAGTCTCTTGAGTGGTAGTTCTTGTAGAGTATATTGGTTCACAGGCAGTAGCCCCGCCCCCTCGCTTAGCTCGTGTTTAGCGCGGCACACGGGACACTTCAGTGAGTGGTTCTCCTCGTTCAGTGAGCGCTGTATACACTCTCGACAGAACGTGTGTAGACAGGGCAGACTCCGCGGGTCCTGGAAAAAGTCCAGACAGATACCACACTTCAAGTCGCATGAGTCGTCGCCATGAAGTTCCGCCATTCGCATGGATGTCGGTATATAACCACACCTTTAAGTAGGGATTACAGACTCGATGCGCATGCGCATTATCCATTCTGTGGTGGAGGTATGACTTGTCTCCATTGAAGTCTGTTGAAGAGAGCATTAGCAAAGCTAGGCGTGCCTTCTTTGCTTTAGGCTCCATTGGAGCTTTCCATGGGAAGCTAAATCCTCTCACTGGACGTAGCTTATTTGAGACATTTGTTGTGCCTACCTTGTTGTATGGTTGTGAAACCTGGATACTCTCTGAATCCCATCTACAAATTCTGGAGTCTTTTCAAGCTGAGATTGGAAAGCGGATTTTGGGGTTGTCTAAATTCCACTCTAACACCAGTACCTTGATTGGTCTTCACTGGCCCTCTGTTAAGGCACGCATCCTTATTCGAAAGCTCAATTTCCTGGCTAGAGTTCTAGTAAATGACGATAACATAAGTTCTCGAGTTTTTCGTACTCTGGCCTCGGATGATGTTTATGAAATCAGTCTGGTACAACAATGCCGTTTTCTGGAGAGCTTCTTTGGCACCAATTTCCTGCAACTCAGTCTTCACAATCCTCCTGATGCACTTTCAATTGTTCATGATGCGAAGCAAGATATTCTTGCGAGTGACTGGGAAGGAACACTAGCGGAGTCCAAGTCTCATCCCTCGCTCTCACTTGTGTCAGCTACAGCTAATATTGCCTCAAGTTGGAACAGCATATGGGATGAGGCACTTGAGCTGGGTGTTCGTGGAACTAAGCTAATGCAGGGGCTTTTTAATGCTCTTTCAAGACCGACCTTTGGTGAGAGACTATGTCCTCATTGTGGCGATAAAATTCCATCGAACTATTATGAACATCTGTTTTCAAGTCATCTACCTGAGTCAAAATACAGCACTGAGACCACAATACAATGGCTGGAGAACAAGAACTTTCATGATCTTATTAACCTTGCTGAGAAAATCTCATGTCTAAAGTTCACAGACTGACTCTATATTTTTTATTTCATCTACTTAGTTCTTGTTTTTGTCATTATTATCCCGTAGAGGGCAACAGTAATAAACTTTGAACTTTGAACTCTGTATTGGAACAATGGTAGTGTCGAGTTGTCTCAGCAAATCGATTGTTGCTGGATGTAGAAACAACGTATGCAATCGACTTATACTTCATTCGAAAGGTCTTGAGCAGGTCTGTCTCGTTGTTACACTTTCGTATTCACTGCATAAATGTTTATACACATAAAAAATTGTTATATTCGGTGTGTTTTGCGTACAGTATGAATCAGATCAGATACGATCGTCAACGTGGCCGAGATGGATTTAGCCGAGACATTGCTCGTTACTAGTGTGACTGGTTCCCGTGCACCAAGTCCTCTCTTCAAGCACCATTGAAAGTCATGGGCGGGACCGATCTTGAACAGCAACAATCCAAGCATTCAGCATATCAGAGACAGCTATATACCTCTACACGTTTGCTGTAATATGTAGAAGCATCAATACTGAATTTTAAGCTGTCAAAATATTAATAATATTCAGTTTAATTGCAGTAGTTAGTGTAATACAATTCACATTGGTTCAAGTACGTTAGTGCAGTTTTGTACTTCTGAACTGCTTGTAAGAATGTCTATTTTATTGTGAAAAGAACGAGACATGTGCCACTGTAATCGGTTGGGTAGAATTCGAGATACAGCTTGTCGAGATGACCAGCCCCACCCACTAAACGTGGTTTCAGAATACCGTTTTTTCTTATTAGAACGTGTCAGAAAAATATTGCCAAATAGGAAACTAGCTGCGCTTGTATCTCTGCTTCTGCATAACGGATTTTGCTGAAGAAAGTATCGTTCGGATCGCAAAAAGCAGGCGAAACTGATAAAAACATCTAGAAACGTTGGTGTTTAAAATTGTATTTTCTTCTGGAATCGCTACTTTAAGGCGTGGTCTGGTTATCGTACATTTGTAGTGAATTGACTAATGTACACAACAGTATTGCTATTCTCTCTGAAATAGTAGAAACACTGCTAATCCTCCGAGCAGCACATACTGTAGGATGGAAAAAAGAAAAATTGTAAAAAAACAAAAAATAATATTAATTGCAACTGACTCGATAAACCCGGCAGGCTAGCCTGCATGAGCATTGACATTAACTGATCTGCTCTACAAATCGAAATTTTATTGTTGCATGCCGAGCGATGATGATACTGACAGTCTGATTTGTCCATATGTTTCGTTGACAGTAAGTTTAATCTTCTGTAAGTATCGGTGGAAACAATATTGATACTGCATGAGGTGAAAAGAGGGATGCCACATATGAACTGCGGGTTTCACTGTGTGCTCACCTTCTCTCTACTGCGCTCCACTGTCCAATGCATACGAGGAACCAGTCTGCCTTCCATAGACCTGACTATGGTACACACGTGGACTACGCCCTATCCTTATCTCATTTCACTGACTAAAAACACATTTCTTTATCATATATTTTGCCTTCATATCATTCATTCTGCATTGCATTCTTGCTTACATTATGTACAAGGATAAAAATACTGATAGCTTGCCTGCTACTAACGACACTTTGATTGTTGCTGTACATTCATTTGGGAGTTTTGTTATGGTACTTCTTGGTAATCTAGAATCAGGAGCTGGTGTAAACTTGAGCGAATGTTGACTAACTGTATGCAGACGAGGCAACTGAGAATTTTCTCTCACAAAGCGTGACCCAATGTGCACTGTCTGCTGTAGACTAGCCTCATGTCCATGAGTATTCTTCAATCGTTCAACCAGTTTGATAGCCTGGGTTGCCATGGCTGCATAGGTTGAATCAGTCGTCGTGCACTTGTGGGTCTTCTCAGCACTGAAATCTGGTGAAGCTGTCTAGTTGAGCCAGACTGACCTCCATCATCTCCTTCTGTGACCAGATCTCCTTAATTCACTCCATGTGACACACTCTGGAGAGCTTCATTCCTCTGTGCCTCTACTGATGCTGCGATACCATCAAACATTGTGTTCACTTTAGTCTTTACTAGCTCAACATATGTTCTAGTTCCTCACGTTCAGCCTTGACGGCTTTCTCTAATGAATTATCAAGAGTATGCTTGGATCTGACGGTGCTCTATTGCAAATGCCAGTTGGTGCCTCAACTCATCCATCGAGAATGACTGAGGAGAAATGTTTATAACTCCTTAATTGTACTATTTGATATTGTCACAATGTTGTCATTATTGCTAGCACTCACACCAATGTTAGTACAAACAGACTACAGTCAACTCAAATTTGACAACAATTAATGACCACATTTACGAACAGTACGTGGTGGTGTCTCTGTGCATTACCTATGCTGATCACACTACTTTGTATATGTACAGAGTGGTTCTATACTGGTACGCCAGCTAGCGGACAGTTCAATAGTTTTTCACCTGTCTCACAATCTGTGTAGGATTATTGCTCATCACCCGAGAGCACCTGATGGAACATGAGGGTTCCTGCAGTCTCCCCGCCCCTTTACAGTGACCACCATCACACACATTACAAACCAAGGTGGTCAAATGACTAAGCAACTTACAATTGTTGTTGATTGAACTGATACGTAAATGAGTGAAAATATTTTTATGTGATTGAGAATAAGCTTATTTGCAGTTAAAAAGTCACAAGTATTTTCAGTAAATCAGTGAATAATTAATGGTGATTGATAACTGAAATTGTAATATATGCTAATGCAAGGTAGCCCTTTCTAAGCTCTTGTTGCATTGATCATTGCTGCTGTTGACTGAAAAGCATGACGTGGCTGATGTATTTGCTGTATCTGAGCTTCCGAAAGTAAATATTTTTTATCAACATAATACAAGTAATGTAATTCCTTGAGCTGACTATCTTCCAGAGACAATAAAAGGGTTTTTATTCCAGCCTCAACATCATTCAACCACTCATTTAATTCCGTGCAGTCCCACAGCATGCTCAATGCTAACTCTAGTCTTTTCAATGTACTCCTATTGACATGCTCTCCAATCCTTTTTAGTGTGCTGCCTGGTTGCACGGACGACCAGTACAGTCTTAAGTCCTCCAAAGAGCTGTTAGCAGCAAGAGCTGCTACTAGTGACAATGCTCCCTCATCAGTTGAAGCCATTCCACCAACCCTTACTGCCTTTATAGTTGTTTTCTGCAGAGCACTGGCAATGCAACTGGCACTAATGTTGTTGTCGATAATATTCAAAACTGCTCCTTTGTTTACCTCCACAGCATGCTTGGAGAGCTCTCCCATCATTAGATCAAATGAGTGGTCGTCAATATTGCAACTAGAAAGGTTCACAGTTAGTTCAGTATTTCTTCTAAGAACAGATCCAAGAAAATATCCAACAGACAAGCAATCTGATGGACTCAAAGTGAGTTCAACAAGATGCACACTACCATTTCGAGTAATTTCCTCATACAATGATGGATCACTGATTTGAGCCTCAAACAAGCACCTTATTCCACTAAGCAATGAAATCTGGGAGGATCTAACGTAACTACTTGTTATGATGTTACGAACACCTCGATTGGTGAGCTTGGTGAACCCAGCATAGAACTGCAGTACAGCAACAAACCGAGGATTGCCACGTAGTGTTGTAAACACTCTCACTTGCTCGTCATTTCTCATTCTCGAGATACGATAGGCAGCAAGCATTTCTTGGATGGAGAGATGAACAAAGTTGTACGAGATTGCTTTGTTGTTAGTTCCTACCCACTGGACCCTCTGCAGCACTCCCATGGCGGGGAGATCCTGGTATGAAAATGCAGTTCGAAGAATTTTAGATAAGAATTTTTGCCAACTGCTTCTAGGCAAGATAGATGGAAGCTCATCTTGTGTGAAGATGATTTTGTTCTTCATCACACCTTCGTATGCTAGTGTGCTGATGAGCTTTAGCTGTTTTTTGAGGTCACGAGGGAGAGCATTGAGTGAGGTTATTTGACGAAGATTGTGTTTTGGCAGACGAGTGTTCACTTCACGAGCAATGCAGCACAATAGTAGCTCATGGAACATCTCAAAGTGGGTGGTAGGTAGTGTACGATTGCGTTTCAGATATAGAAGTGTAAAAATGGCGGCATTCAGTGGTATGTAACAGCTGCTTTCAATGGCTGGGTAGTTGGCTAAATGATCTTTCAGTTTACAGCACTCATCTTCTAGTATCGTAGAGGATAGCTGAGTAGACAGTGCTTCATGAAAATATTCATGAATTCTCTCTTTTGTGAAGCCAAGAATCTCAACTCTCTTCACATTTGGTCTGTTGTGCAGGTCTACGGAGGAGTCAGGTCGAGAGGTGATGAGGATGGTAGTGTTGGATGAAACAGAACGAAGAAGATTGCCAAGAAACGAATTATCAGAGGGGTGCTTAGAATCTGGAGGTGCTCGAATGCAAGCCGGTCCCTCATCTCATCCATCGAGGATGAGAAGAAATTTCAAATCAGCCCGCACTAGTTGGGCCATGTTTGTCACAATCTCAGCAATGCCTTCCCCATCATTGCTAGCTAAGAGAAGAAGCTGGTGTAAATCCAAGTCCATCCCAGCTGAATGAACAACTGGGTGACGCAGGTGAACAAGAGCTACCAGATCAAACATGGCCAGGTTACCTTGAGCCCATTTCTGACAGTAGTAGTATGCTAGAGTGCTCTTGCCTGACCCAAATGCTCCCTCTACCAGAATCACCAATGGCCGATGAACACTCCCAAAGATGCCTTCATTAAAGATGTTATTCATATCTACCGGCACCTTACTAGCCATGAGTGGCTCTACCTCTCCCTAAACTCTGTGCTCAATAAGCTCGTCTGATTCACGAGTGTGCCGTGTTCCCTTCTCGTTAGTCATAGCTAGTTTGACATGCTTACAGTTAGGTAATGAGAGCCAGGTTGTGGGTGGAGTTTGGTAGACCCTTCTGACAGTATCCAAATACACAGTGAGCTGAGTAGGATCTGTAAAAAAATATGTAAGGTAGTGCTGAGGTAGTGTGATTAATAGCCACATCCAGGCCACATCTGATAATAATGTGCAATACAGGGAAGCCCTGTATAGCTGTTACCACAGGCTAACCACACATTTAATTATCCATGCATTGGCAATAGCTAAATAGGAATGATAGAGTATCCTTAATGAAAGATAAAGTGGCATGCGTACCACCATGGAGCCCACTTATTACGTCGCTCTCTCATTATGCGCTCCTGGTACCATGCACATGTGTGTCATGATCAGTGGAGCAGGCGTGAGTAGAAACGTACTATCTCCCGTTAAATAATGTCTGCTACAGATACATTGAGCTCACCTGATGTATACTGCAGGGGCCTGACAATACGAGCCACAGCTAGTTGCTGAGTACGGTTAATACCAGTCTCGTTTGGTGCTGCCGCTGTAACAGTAAAGAATAAAATTAATGGTAGTTGTGAAAATCAGTACAGCTCTTACTGCTTTGTTCTAGGATAAGATTAAAGGCAAGCTCTTTATTTCTCTTCTTGATGATGGCGACCAGTGCCTCGAACAAGTGTGGAGACAGTTCATGAGCCAGACGAGTCATAACTTCAGCAGTGAGGGCTGCTATCTTTTCTTGAGGAGCTCTACCAGTGACAGCAATGGCGCTCTGGTAGATAGGAAAGGTAATCAGACTGGCCTGGAGGAGGTCATCAGCATATGTTGATAGATCACTAGGTGCGATACACTGGTTGATATCAGCGATATGACGAGCTAGTATTGCGGAAAATGTCAGAGAGACTGCCATTGTGCAGAACAAATCATCAAGTACGTAGCCGAATTAGGAACTGTCCAATTTTTCGCTCCGACACTGCACTGCAGCTCGTCTCCAGACCAGGTCGCTGGACTAAAGGTTTGTTTGCATTGTGAGAAGCATCACCATGTCAATGATAAATAGGCAGACACCTCCAATAATAGGGGTGCATGAGTATCGTTTATTATTAAATTTGTGCCGGAAGACTGTGACGCGACATCCGTACCAGTAACTAGTCTGATATGTGCATGTGATTGGAGGAAGCAAAACTGTTTCTCTTTGGTACGGTAAACCACCCAGTGCACAAACACAAATCTTTCTATGGAAACTGCATGTTCAAGTTCTCTGTGATACGGCAAAAGCTCCAGTAACACAAAATTGATAGCTATGACGACATTAAGAATCTGATAATTGTGCGATTTTCTCATTATCTGGTGAACCGGCCACTTGCTTCATAGATAGAGTTGGTATAGTACTAAATGATAGCTGCAGAGAAGAATACTGTCGGCTAGCTAGCGACTCATGCAATAATTTATCAGTTTTCATGAATCGTATCATGCTGTCAAGAGCAGTTATATGTATGTCATTACAAGGTTTAAATGGGACTAGCTGCAAAATGTTGTATGTCTTAGTTCATAAACAATGCAGAAAACATTAATTAATTTTTTATATTATACAAATTAATTTTTTTTGTAACAGTAATGTTATAATCAATTTTGCAACAAAAATTTATACAACATAAGTATTTTTGTCACTTGTGATTACAGTAAACAGCAAGCTAAGAATTTGTGGCAGTTATTTGGAGACCTTGATTGTTGAGGACCAAACAGAACCGTAATTATAAACATACTCTTACCAGCTTCACTGTAGTGGAGTCACCATTACCAGCTTCACTGTAGTGGAGTCACCATTACTGTAGTGGAGTCACCATTACCAGCTTCACTGTTGTAGAGACACTATTATCAGCTTCACTGTTGTAGAGACACTATTACCAGCTTCACTGTTGTAGTGACACTATTACCAGCTTCACTGTAGTGGAGTCACCATTACCAGCTTCACTGTAGTGGAGTCACCATTACCAGCTTCACTGTAGTGGAGTCACCATTACCAGCTTCACTGTTGTAGAGACACTATTACCAGCTTCACTGTAGTGGAGTCACCATTACCAGCTTCACTGTAGTGGAGTCACCATTACTGTAGTGGAGTCACCATTACCAGCTTCACTGTTGTAGAGACACTATTACCAGCTTCACTGTTGTAGAGACACTATTACCAGCGTCACTGTTGTAGAGACACTATTACCAGCTTCACTGTTGTAGAGACACTATTACCAGCGTCACTGTTGTAGAGACACTATTACCAGCATCACTGTAGTAGAGACACTAGTATCAGCATGTACCACATTGATGGTGTGACTACTAAGTACCTACAAGTAATTTACCATTGTCTAGCTTGTCGACAGATGTATCCCGTCAATGCGTAATCTTGGTTCCTTGACTTGTCTTTCTCACATGTATAACCTTTCTCTTCATGGTGCTTGTCAGTGTTGTTGAACATTCAGGTTTCCTATTTGGCTCTTCCCAAATCGCTACTGTTATGTACCAATTGTAACAAGTGACTTTTGCATGACACTATTACCAGCTTCACTGTTGTAGAGACACACTATTACCAGCTTCACTGTAGTGGAGTCACCATTACCAGCTTCACTGTTGTAGAGACACTATTACCAGCTTCACTGTTGTAGAGACACTATTACCAGCTTCACTGTTGTAGAGACACTATTACCAGCCTCACTGTAGTGGAGTCACCATTACCAGCTTCACTGTAGTGGAGTCACCATTACCAGCTTCACTGTAGTGGAGTCACCATTACCAGCTTCACTGTAGTGGAGTCACCATTACCAGCTTCACTGTTGTAGAGACACTATTACCAGCTTCACTGTTGTAGAGACACTATTACCAGCGTCACTGTTGTAGAGACACTATTACCAGCTTCACTGTTGTAGCGACACTGTTACCAGCGTCACTGTAGTAGAGACACTAGTATCAGCATTGACACTAGTATCAGCATCACTGTAGTAGAGACACTAGTACCAGCATTGACACTAGTATCAGCATCACGCAAGTTGTGTACCATGTACTACCAATTTAGTGTGCATGAATTTATTTAATAGAGCGTTTCTCCTTTTATCTGTATTCCAGTTAAGAGCACTGCTGTCCGATCAGCTTTCACTACAGTACAGCCATTATGTCCTTACTGTTAATAGTGTATGTGTCAGTTGTTTGAGCTGTTGGTCTGTCTTGTAAAAGGTGTCTAGGCAAAGAGCTTGTAGTACACTGTCGTAGTGTTTGAGCATCAACTGAGTTGCTTATTATTATTATCCGTTACCTTCGTACGCTTGTACGCTCATTAAATAAATTTCTTTTTCTTAGTCTGGCTGTTCTCTCCGGCTCCACTCATCCTTTCCAGAGCTCTAATTCGTGGTGAGTTATTTTAATTGTTCTCTCATTTTGAAACATTCTTTTCTATCTACTGGAGAGTTACTGTTCTCCTTGTGGGTATTGTGGTGAGCTTTGCTGTTAAATTAGTAGCATGTTTCTGCATAGCCTTAGTGCGATATTTGATAGTGAAATACACATGGGCTAAGGAATTTAATTACTGATAATTACACGTAAATTCACTTCCGTAGTACTTCCTGGTAGCCATTTGTATGATATTGTTCGTTGTACCACATTGATGGTGTGACTAGTACCTACATGTAATTTACCATTGTCTACCTTGTTGACAGATGTATCCCATCAATGCTCAATGCATAATCTTGGTTCCTTGACTTGGTTCCCAGCGAAACAGTGTATTCGCTGTACATTGACTATGCAACACAGTGCATTCAATGGGTGGTTGTGTGGTTGTGTGGTTTAGGATTATGTGTTTCTCCAGTGCATGCTGACTGTTGTTTTGATTGTTTTATTATTGATTGATTGTTTTATTATTTTTATCAGACATGGCTGATGCAAAAAAAAGAAAGAAAGAGGAGGAGGAGGAAGAAGAAGCAGAAGACGTAGACCCTGTTGTGGTCTTCAGTTTGGGTCCGTCTGATCACATTCATTTATGTGTTGGCCTACCGTCTTCACAAGTACCACAAGGGGCCACTCCTGAGCAATCACACATAGCGGTAGTCGAATGGATTCATAATACTGTGACCAGAATCCCTGGCTATAATGACACGTATAGCTGCCTTCCAGACATGGCTTTCACCCCAGCCCAAATCAATGCTTCCAATGTCCATCATCACACTTTTACAAGAATGCCACTGGTATATCAGAAAGTTGATGCTGTGATGTGTGCCGCAATTACTGCTGCATTCCAGTACCCACAATGGCAAGCTGAAGCGACTCAGGCTGGTGTGTCACTCGGAATATTTGTTATTGCGGCTAGGAATCGTCCCACCTCAGTATATATCTCTTGCCGGCCCTTGACTGTTGGGCCATTTTTGGCAATATCTGGTGTCTAAAATTTAAACTGAACACAACAATCTCCTTCTTCTTCTCCATGTGTTGTGTTGGGGCACAGCTCTTTCATATCTTCCTCATGTTGTTTCCTTCTATTTCTCCTCCCTCCCCTAAAATATATAAATAAAAAAATGTACAGCCTGTTGTGTGTCGTGGAGGGGGACACGGCTCTTTTCTTTTTCTCTTCTTTTGTTTGTGCTTCTTCTTCCCCATGTGTCATGTAGGAGCATGGCTCTTTTGTTTGTGTGTAAAAATTAATAACAATTTTTACTGGTCTCACCATCATTTTGAATTGAGAGCAAGAGAGCGCTATAGTATGCATGCCAGTATCAGGCAAGACAGCAGCATAATAATTATACCACTATTGCCCCTTGTTGACATCTACATACTGCATTCACAGCAGCATTGGCTAGTACCACCAACACCTAACTGCTCAATGCTCTCGGTAACCACATTCTGTGGGTCAATAATTGATTTAGTGTGTAGCTGATGGTAAAGGTTTCAATGTACCTTATACTTGCCTGCATCAGTCTACACGGTATGGTGCAAGGTTAGGTCCCTGACACTGGCATGAATTATCTACATGAAAGTCATCTTCAGCAGTTTCACATGCCAATTCCCCATTCAGGGGACATTCTCTATGTCTGGTGTGCAAGTGAGTGTTAGAACCACACTTGCCAAGTTTTTTGCCTAGTGACAATAACAGTTCTATCTCTGGAACTAGAAGGTCCTTGACACCTGTTGAGTCATCATCTTCCTCAGGATCACCTAGCTCATCTTCTCCATAGTCATGCTTGATTTCCTTTTGCTTATCCTATCTTATCCTATCCTTTTGCTTATCCTTTGACTCTTCATATGTCAGTTTCATAGTCTTGTTGGCTTGTTCCAATGCTTCCTGCATCCCATCCAGTATTTGTAGCTTGAGTTAACCAAACAAATCCAGTAGCCAGTGGTATCTAGTGCCCTTCTTGTCTATCATACAAGGTATGTAGGTACCATCACAGCATTATTGATCTACTCAGATCCTTCATATGCACACAGTACTACTCTTTTAGACCAGCATACAGATGAGTTCAATCAGAGGCTAGCATCATACGCATACAAGCAACTACAAACGTCTCTCTCTAACGTATTCTCTTGTTTATTTCAGTGATCTCCTACCAATGATTATATCTTGCTTATTTCGTGTAGTATGTACAGCTAGGTCCAAATGTAAAGTTATATTTAGTAAAGGTAGACCAACAGTTGATTAATCTACCTGATATTATACAAGAGTATTCTAAATTGCAGTCTAATGTTACAGGGACATAAACATGCAGCACAGCTGGTTGCTATTGTGTAGTTCAAATGTTATTGTACTGCAGGAATGCACTATCCTTAATGGTGCATTCCTTTTGGCCCTGTGGTTGGACTGCTGACAGTATACTTCATCACTATCTAACATCTCAGTTTTCTCACTGAGTGTGGCTTCTTTTTATAGAATGTGGTAAAGAAATTGGTGCTGCACTAATACATTTTCTAGCTTATGTGTTGTGCCTTGTCACAACTAAGTGAGATGCATGATCGATAATCTCACTTAGACTGGACTTTATAGTCAATGGATAACACATTCATATTCAGTAATCTCAAATTCGGGTATCCTTTTTGAGTTAAGAAATACTTTTTGAGTGCTCTTAGATTGTATTTGTACGCTATGCCTCATGGAATAGTTAGGCAACTTAGTCAATACCTGTTCTGTATTTTGCATGTTGTGCTGAGGAAGAGCAAACTTAATTTCATTGTAGATACCTTCTTCATATTTCTCAATAGTAGTTTTGACCACTGTGGTCGATCACTGCAGTAACATTAAGGACCCACGCTTGTCACTAGAATTTGGAATGGTCCTACTCTAAACTACAGCAATGGCAGTCTCTAGTAACACTACTCTATTAGCCTGAATACTTTATTTCATTGTAGATACTTATTATTTTTTTCAATTGTTTTTTGACCACAGTGGTCGATTACTGTAGTTACATTAAGGACCCATGCTTGTCACTAAAATTTGGAATGGTCCCTCACTAAACTATAGCAATGACAGTCTCTAGTGACACTACTCTATCAGCCTGAATACTTTGTTTTATTGTAGATACCTTCTTGATATTATTCAATTGTTGTTTGACCACAGTTGTCGATTACTGTAGTTACATTAAGGACCCATGCTTGTCACTAAAATTTGGAATGGTCTCTCACTAAACTACAGCAATGACAGTCTCTAGTGACACTACTCTATCTGCCTGAATACTTTGTTTCATTGGAGATACCTTCTTGGTTTTTTTTCAATTGTTGTTTTGACCACAGTGGTCGATTACTGTAGTTTCATTAAGGACCCATGCTTGTGACTAAAATTTGGAATGGTCTCTCACTAAACTACAGCAATGACAGTCTCTAGTGACACTACTCTATCTGCCTGAATACTTTGTTTCATTGGAGATACCTTCTTGTTATTTTTTCAATTGTTGTTTTCACAACAGTAATCGATTACTGTAGTTACATTAAGGACCCATGCTTGTCACTAAAATTTGGAATGGTCCCTCACTAAACTACAGCAATGACAGTCTCTAGTGACACTACTCTATCAGCCTGAATACTTTGTTTAATTGTAGATACCTTCTTGATATTTTTCAATAGTAGTTTTGACCACTGTGGTCGATCACTGCAGTAACATTAAGGACCCACGCTTGTCACTAAAATTTGGAATGGTCCTACTCTAAACTACAGCAATGTCAGTCTCTAGTAACACTACTCTATTAGCCTGAATACTTTATTTCATTGTAGATACTTATTATTTTTTCAATTGTTTTTTGACCACAGTGGTCGATTACTTAAGTTACATTAAGGACCCATTAAGGACCCATGGACAATTATTGCAGTTATATTATCAGACCGAAGATAACTACGTACCATCACAAGGGTTGTATTAATACAACCCTTGTGATGGTACATAATTTTATCATGGATCTAAGTAAATCAATAATTATTGATTTACTTAGATCCATGATAAAATTATGCACACCGTATCACTCATTTAGATTATTGCACAAATGTCCCAAGCCAAGGCTAACACCATCCGCATTCAAACAACTGTGTCCCTCTATAGTATCATCGATAATTCTTGCTTTATCTCACTGGTATCTTGTTTATTTTTTTGATATCTTACCGATAATAATACTTATTTCAATGAGTTTGTAGTACTTTGGTCCAATTGTGAACAATTTTATTTGCAAATAGACCATCTACCTTTATTTATATACTGGACAATTATTGCAGTTATATTATCAGACCGAAGATAACTACGTACCATCACAAGGGTTGTATTATTGATTTACTTAGATCCATGATAAAATTATGCACACTGTATCACTCATTTAGATTATTGCACAGATGTCCCAAGCCAAGGCTAACACCATCCGCATTCAAACAACAGTGTCCCTCTATAGTATCATCGATAATTCTTGCTTTATCTCACTGGTATCTTGTTTATTTTCTTGATATCTTACCGATAATAATACTTATTTCAATGAGTCTGTAGTACGTTGGTCCAATTGTGAACAATTTTATTTGCAAATAGACCATCACTTGAATAATCTACCTTTATTTACATACTGGACAATTATTGCAGTTATATTATCAGACCGAAGATAACTACCATCACAATGATTGCATTATTGATTTACTTAGATCCATGATAAAATTATGCACACTTTATCGCTCATTTAGATTATTGAGCATGTGATGGGTCTGTGTAGACTGCTTCTTTGAAGCAACTAATTGTTACATGACTGTAACCAAGATATGCAGTAACTTTTGGTCCATCAGTAACTAAAACTAGTCACATTTGAACCAAACATGCACAGTATTACAATTTCAAAGTCTATACAGATTACAAATCTGTCAATTTACTGCTAGAATTCAAGTTAAGGTAATTATATTCAATTAATAATTTTTGTTCCATTGGGTAATTGATGAAGATCACAGTGGGATAATAATATCAGAAGATATCCTCGAAATAACTAAAGATATCCCATGACATCATGGAAATAACCAAGATATTTGAGTTGAATATTGTCGTTCAATGCATATGAGGTTGTTCTTGGAATGACAATGCCATGTACAAGTGATACAGTGAGCATTGAGTAGACTAGCAGTACTACTACTTCTTTGAAAGCCTCTAATTCTTACTTGACTTTCACCAGGATATACAGTAACTTTTGGTCCATCCGTAACTAAAACTGATCACATTTGGACCAAGCATGCACAGTATTACTAGTTCAAAGTCAATGCAGATTACAAATGTGTCAGTTTACTGCTAGAATTCAAGTTAGGTAATTATACTCAATTATTAATTTTTTGCTCCATTGGGTAATTGATGAAGATGACAGTGGGATAATAATAGATACTATTTCTTTGAAAGTGCCATGACTGTAACAAGGAAATGCAGTAACTTTTCAGTGGTCCATCCGTAGCTAAAACTGGTCACATTTGGACCAAGCAAGTACAAGTTCAAAGTCTATGCAGATTAAAAATGTGTCAATTTACTGCTAGAATTCAAGTTAAAGTAATTATACTCAATAATTTTTGCTCCATTGAGTAATCGATGAAGAGTTAATACCTTGAAATAAGTAATAGTTAACTCCCGGTCTCTGAGGCGATACGGGATATATACCGAGGTGGTTAATTATGCTGTCCGAGGGCGGAGCCCGAGGATGGCATAATTAACCACCGAGGTATTATCCCGATCGCCGAAGAGACCGGGAGTTAACTGACTTGTACCCCACCACCAGTCTTCTCGTGGTGTTTGTAGCTGCTCGTAGTTGTTCTGTAGCTTGTAAGCGAAGATCTATGAGCGATGGGAGCCCAGGGCACTCGCCTCCAAGCGCACACTCGCCAGGTCTATAATGGCGAACGCCCGTTTTCAAGTTGGGCGACAAACGGCGAACGCCCGTGTTCAAGTTGGGCGACAAACGAAGCCTGGCGTCAACTTTTGTGCAGCTAAAACGCACGGTAACTTGGCTTTCAGGCAGCAATGCTGGCTGACCTTTCCCAAAGGTTAACACGTGCGCCAAAAATTTATTGATAATTTATTGACGATTGCCCACTAGTATCTGCTATTTTGTGGGGTATAAAGCTCCACTCACTTTCGCCGGGCGGGTAGGTGTGGACAAGGGACTAGTGCCACTTTGCCACTTCCTGGAAAATATCCATATTTGCCTGTTTTAACTTTAATATCCTGGAAAATATCCATATTTCCCTGTGTATGTAATATATAAACCATGGCTTGGAGGTGTGTATGCCGAATATACCACCCGAGGTCGAGGTCAGAGGAAGTTTGCAGCCGAGATAAACCCCGAGCGAAGCGAGGGGTTTATCGAGGCTGCAAACTTCCGATGACCGAGACCGAGGGTGGTATATTCGGCATACACACCGACAAGCCATGGTTCATATGTTATATACCTTAGTGTGTGGGCGTCGCTTCTTGCTCGCGTTCGCGTGGATCTCGATTTAGCGGTGAGTCACGGGCCGAGAGGAGGCCCCAAGTGTGTACGCGTACCTGAGTAGAGTGTGTGGCAAAGACTTGGACAGCTTTGTGCTTCTAGAGCGAAAGAGCGATCGCCAAGTTTTCTTGTAATATTCAACATGACTTGGGCGGGGTTTGTCAAATGCTTGCCAATTTAAAACCCACTAGTGTCAGGATGATTTTACACTATAAATCTCAGCCACTTCTGCGCATCTTCGCCCTGCAACTGGGTGCTGCTAGTTGCAAGGCGAATAACTGTACCTGGTCACGTGACCAGAGCACACCTCTTGGTTAACCCCTTGAGGAGTGTATTTCTCATATACCACCATGGTGGTATATATCGCATAATCTCCATGGTGGATTATGCGATATATACCACCATGGTGGAATATGAGAAATATACCACCTGTGCCTTGTATGGGGACGCCCAGACACTATGGTATATGTAATATATAAACCATGGCTTGGAGGTGTGTATGCCGAATATACCACCCGAGGTCGAGGTCAGAGGAAGTTTGCAGCCGAGATAAACCCCGAGCAAAGCGAGGGGTTTATCGAGGCTGCAAACTTCCGATGACCGAGACCGAGGGTGGTATATTCGGCATACACACCGACAAGCCATGGTTCATATGTTATATACCTTAGCGTGTGGGCGTCGCTTCTTGCTCGCGTTCGCGTGGATCTCGATTTAGCGGTGAGTCACGGGCCGAGAGGAGGCCCCAAGTGTGTACGCGTACCTGAGTAGAGTGTGTGGGAAAGACTTGGACAGCTTTGTGCTTCTAGAGCGAAAGAGCGATCGCCAAGTTTTACAAATTGTTCTTGCAATATTCAACATGACTTGGGCGGGGTTTGTCACATGCTTGCCAATTTAATACCCACTAGTGTCAGGATGATTGTACACTATAAATCTCAGCCACTACTGCGCATCGTCGCTCTGCAACTGGGTGCTGCTAGTTGCAAGGCGAATAACTTTCCGAGGATGCCGTCGTGCAACCTCAACCTGGTCACGTGACCAGGGCACACACCTCTTGGTTAACCCCTTGAGGAGTGTATTTCTCATATACCTCCATGGGGGTATATATATCGCATAATCTCCATGGTGGATTATGCAATATATACCACCATGGAGGTATATGAGAAATTCACTCTTCAATGGGTTAACTGAGGTGTGCACCATGGTGGGGAATATGACAAATATACCACCTGTGCCTTGTATGGGGACGCCCACACACTATGGTATATGAGGCTATACACACTGGCTATACATAAGCTAATAGTAATGAGAGAGAGACAAAGCAATGTTTTAAGCTGTACACTGTACGTATGCATTAGAGACTCTATCACTATACATTGTAGCTAGATAGTACCAAGGGCATATAGAGAGAAGAGGGCATGCAACGCATACAAAAACACCGAAATATTACGCCTATGCAGATTTCATGACGAGACAACCAAACAAATCTGGTTTGCTAATGATGCTTCTGCTGTTGGTGATCTCTCTTCCTTAAATTCCTGGTGGAAGCGCCTTCAAAGCATCGGTCCTGAATATGGTTACAGCGGTTTTATTACTCCTTGCAACAGCCACAAAAGCGTAAAGCGTCATCCATGCCTTATTTGGAAGGTATATTACATTGCGTGATTTAGATTGAACACAGTTCACGCTCTACGCGTGCAAGATGTAACAAAACCACTGTACCATCCAAACGCCTCCAAAACTTGGCTAATAGTCAAACAAGAATATAAAGAGCAAGCCAAAGCACTCTTTAAAGATACATCCTGTCAATCCACCAATCTCTACACAACCTCTATAATTATCACCAGTCCCTTTACCAAGTTGATCATTGAGCAATCAACCACCTATCCTCCCGATGTCAGACAATCCCAAATTAAATCCAAAAGCAGAGTTCACAACTTTTCGGCAACAAATTCAATCTCAGCGAGCTCAAGAGCTTAAATCCAACATACCCAGTGACCTTCAACAAGTTGTGAGTGTTTCAACCGAAAAAGGTGCATCTAGTTGGTTTTCTACTCTACCAATTGAAGATCATGGCTTTGCTCTACGCAATTAAGGGAGCTTTTTGTAATGCTCGCTGTTTCCATTACGGTTGGCGTCCTAATCCTCTTCTGCCATTTCAGTGTGTCTGTGGAGCCAAATTCATTGTAGAACACTCTCTAAACTGCCCTCGAGGAGGATTCCCCTCAATCCGTCACAATGAGTTCCGTGACATTACTGCCGATCTACTCAGTGAAGTCTGCCACAATGTTGGTTTCGAGCCAAGCCTGCATGCAGTCAATATCTGGTAAACATCTTCTCTACAAAACTGCCAACCGTGAAGATGGAGCGAGGCTCGATGTTGTAGACGAAAGTTTTTGGGCAAAAGACAGGCAACGTGCATTTTTTGATGTTCGGGTTTTCAATCCCTACGCACAGAGCCTTCGCAACACTTCCCTAACTCAATGCTACAAACAAAACGAACTCCAGAAAAAAAAGAGCATATGACCAACGAATAAGAGAGATTGAACACGGATCCTTCTCACCCCTTGTTTTCTCCACCACTGGAGGTATGGGGCCCACTGCCACAATAGTCTACAAAAGACTTGCCTCAATTATTGAAAACAAGTACAACAAGACATACAGCAAAACCATCCACTGGCTAAGATGTCGTCTTAGTTTCTCCCTGCTGCGATCTGCAATAATGTGTTTAAGAGGCTCAAGATCATCCCTTCACCACCTTGAGTTCAGCCTTCAGAACATAGACCTTGCCATCACAGAGGGCAGGGTCGATAAATTTTAATTCTCTCCACAACTTCATGTTCGTTTATTGCTATTACTGTTAAGTTATCAAGAACTTATAATCCTTATCTTGTTGTAAAATTGTGTTTATTATAATTAATATGATGATTTAATTAAAAAATATATATATAATATATTTAACATTGGGATTTTGCCGTGTTTGTTACACTCATGGGCGGTCACTTTGCCAGGATTTAATGGAACATCCGATTTGTTCCACTGGCGGTGCCTTTGAAGAAAGGGTGGAGTATATAACAACTGTAGTTGTACCATACTCAGTGAAAGATCAAAGGCGCCGCCACGGTGTACATCCCATGTACCCCGCGCTAGCAGTGCAGGGTATGGGATGGTGCATCTACGCAACCAAGCCATATTCGGTGGTTGCCTGGGAGACACTTCTGTGGAGACAGCTTGTCTGAACAGAACTACACCGGTTTTATCATGACCTTGCATTGTGCTGGCACAATAGCGACATTTCATCATTGTACTGTACATATCTATAAAATAGCTGCTGTGCACTGATCTGAATATTAATATTGATTTGGCTCCACTAAACTTGACTTCTCTTGAGACTTCCACATGGTGGCAGCGAGCTACTGAACAACGCCATGGCCATGCAGGAATATCGTACCTCCAGAGCAGTTCAACTTCCAAAAGCCAGAGCAATGGACACGCTGGAAGAAGAGGTTCGAGCAGTACCGTCAAGCTTCATCCCTAGCAGACGACAGTGCGAAGCAACAAGTGAACACGCTACTATATTGTATGGGCCAAGACTCAGAGGAGATTCTCCAAGCACAAGGCGTCACAGAAGATGAGCTCGCAGACTATGACAGTGTGGTCACCACTGAAGTTCAATGACTACTTCCAGGTCAGAGCCAACCCTATCTACGAGAGAGCGAGGCTGAGCCGACGAGTCCAGGAACCAGATGAAACGGCTGAACAATACATCCTGGCTCTGTACGCTCTATAGCTGAGAACTGTGGATTTGCTACCCCAGAACAGAAACAAGACGCTATTCGAGAAAGACTGGTCGTCGGGATGAGGGACGCAAGACTCTCACAACGCTTACAGCTGGACCGCGCCACATTGACACTCGACAAAGCGAAGAAAGCCCTCCGTCAAGCCGAAGCAGTCAGGGAGCAACACCAGACCTTGCAAGGAGCTGGAGGACAGGCGGGAGACAGCCGAAGCAACCCTATCCAACTCGACAATGTTCGACCATGTGGAGCTACGCCCCCTCGTCAGAAGCACTGTATCTACGTCAGAAGCAACGGAGCGCTGGTCGTCCGAAACGGAAACAGGACTCTTCCAAGAAGAAACAGTGCACTCGGTGCGGTCGTGGATCTCATAGCCGTGCAGACTGTCCAGCACGTGACGCTGTTTGTCACAAGTGTAATAAGAAGGGCCACTATAGTGCACAATGTTATTCAAATCTGTAATTCCCTCTCATGATTCTGCAGGAACTATTGACGAAGAGTCTCTAGATGTCGACATTGGTGATAACTTCCTAGACGCTGTTACCTCAGATGAGCAGCCGAGAGCCTGGACTACAAAGGTGCTGATTGGGACTAGCGAAGTCACATTCAAACTGGACACTGGTGCCGGAGTTACAGCGGTATCAGAGCGAGTGTACCAGAGTCTACACCCGACTACTCGGCTACTCAAACCGACAAAAGTTCTGTATGGACCGGATCGCAAGCAACTGCAAGTCCTCGGACAGTTCACACGTACTCTCTCTCACGACAAGAAGACGTCTGTACAACAGATATTCGTAGTGAAAGGTCTGCGGACGAATCTACTGGGTCTACCAGCAATAACAGCCCTGAACTTAGCAGCTCGACTCGACTCAGTGGACGACTATCGTGCTAAAGTATTAGCCGCTTATACTGATGTATTCACTGGTTTGGGAAATCTTGGAGAACCCTACAAAATTGAATTGAAACCAGATGCCAGACCACATGCTATCTACACACCACGTAGGGTGCCCTATCCAATTCGCGATAAAGTTAAGAGAGAGCTGGAGCGGATGGAGGCCATTGGGGTGATAACAAAAGTGGAGAAACCCACTCTCTGGTGTGCGGGCATGGTGGCGGTGCCAAAGAAATCAGGAGATGTACGCATTTGCGTGGACCTAAAGCCTCTGAACGAGAGTGTCTTGAGGGAGATTCATCCATTACCCAAGGTCGACGATGTCTTAGCTCAACTGTCAGGAGCTACTGTGTTCTCCAAATTGGACGCCAACAGCGGGTTTTGGCAAATCCCATTGGATCTATCGTCGCGCCACCTCACAACCTTCCTTACCCCATTTGGACGATACCATTTTAACAAGATGCCGTTCGGGATATCAAGTGCCCCTGAACATTTCCAGAAGAGAATGTGGAAGATGCTAGCTGGTTTGGAGGGTGTTGTATGTTTACGCTGTGTCTTAGCGGTTTGCGCTGTGTCTACAGTGCCGGTACCGGCATCCAAAAATTTTAACCTTAAATTGCCGGTACCGGCACTTTAAGCAAAAATTGAACGATGCCGGTACCGGCACTCGTGTTATAGTGCCGGCAGACGTAACCTATGGTTCCAGTGGTTCAGCGGTTTAGCACGGGGGCTTGTAGTACAATCGTTCAGGGTTCGATTCCTGTAATGTACGCCGGACCGCTTCGTTCTTGTGGGGTTTAAAATCTTATTATAATTCACAGGTCATGAATATTACAATGACAATAATGAATATACAACATCCTCCCCCAGGTGACAGCAACAAGAATGGAAGTTAAATTAATGATCAAGATATAGTGCTAGAAATGATACAGTTGAATAAATTTATTAACTAATAAGTGAGTGTAATATATATAAGAGATAATGGGTTCAGGCTATACAGGTAATAAGTAAAATAGGTGTTCAAGGCTCAAGTTCAATAGTAAATGATATTATAATCAATTCAAATTCACTTGTTGAACGATATACAGGTCAAATTATAAGCGTAATGAGTGCGAATGGTCACCGTCGAAAGATCAAGTTCAATGGTCATCTTCCTGTAGCGTTAACCTGTTGATTACAGTAGCGTTCCTGGCAGCCATTCGACGCGGTCTTTCATTTGTATGGGCGGTTATATCAGTTGACAATGTGGGGGAGCAATCTGTGTTCATGTGATCATCACTTGTCTCATTGACTATGTCTGTCTCGTTCTCACAATTTGAAGGGGTTGGCTGTGTGCCAGAATTCTCAGACTCTACTGCACTGTTTACTTCTAATGGGTACAGTAACTGTATTGGCCTCTGCAAGTGGGTATATGGCTGATTGTTGGGAGATCGAATGCGAACCTTTGCACCTCTGACTTTGCCATCAGTTCCGGTGATCAACCTTTCAACACACGCTAATTTCCAAAAGCCTCTCGGGTGATCGGAATCTTGCACAACCACAATGTCCCCAACTCTAATTGGTCTGGTCACTCCTCTTCCAGGTGGTTGGCGATGGGCGTTCCTTAGCTCAAGAAGGTACTCGGTTTTCCATCTTTTCCAGAAGTGGTCTAGTACTTTGTTCAAATGAATAAGGCGTTTTGTTAAGGTGGAGTGCTGTATGAAATCATCTTCAAGGTCCTCAAGGTACGGTCCATCTGGTAGACTCAGTATTCTACGACTAACCATGAGATGTGACGGGGTAATGGGTTCCTCAACGTCTTCCATTGATACATGTGATAACGGTCTCGAGTTAACAATCATTTCAACTTCTGTTACAGCTGTCGAAAGCTCATCCATTGTCAGTCTCTCTCGTCCAATTGTTTTCCGTAAACACCGCTTTACTGACTTAACCATTCTTTCAAAGATTCCACCCCACCAGGGCGCCTTTTCAAGGTTGAAGGTCCAATGTGTTTGAAGTCCCTTTAAGTAGTCCTTCACTGCTGGATGATTGAGGATAGATGACAACATATTATTGGCAGCCTTGAATGTGCGTCCGTTGTCTGAGATGACTTTGGCGGGAATTCCTCTTCGAACAGTGAATCTTTTGAATGCTCGGATAAACGCTTGAGCGGTCATGTCTGTGACGACTTCTAAGTGGATTGCTCTTACCACACAGCATGTGTAAAGACAGATCCAAACTTTCTCACTGCTTGCGGAATTTGATGCCTTGACGTAGAGTGGTCCTGCATAGTCTACTCCAGTGTAGGTAAACGCTGGGGCTTTACTCACTCTAAAACTAGGCAGTGGTGGAGGTGGAGGTGGTGCAAAAGGTCTTCCTTCGAATCTTCTGCAGACAACACAACGATACAAAAGCCTTCTTACAAAGCCTCTTCCACGAATAATCCAATATCTCGCTCTTAGCTCTCCTAATGTTTCTTTCACTCCATCATGATTGACTCGTGCATGGGCATCATAGACAACCAGAGCTGTAAAAAGGTGTTGTTGGTTAAGCAATATTGGGTGTTTAGCATCGAATGAAAGCTCTGCCTTGGCCAACCGTCCACCGCATCTCCAGATCCCCTGTTCATCAAGAAAGAGACCAAATTGTTGCTGCCAGACAGAAAATTTCAGTTCACCTGGCAAAGATGCTTGTGCTTCTATTATCCAGAGGTTCTCAGCTTCTTGAAGGTCGGTTGGTGTAACAAGGACGGATGGTACAGTGCTGTGTCTCATAAGTTTATGTTTCCAGACAACAATGCACTTTAACACCTTGGCTGTAACTAGTAATAACCGTTTTTTGCTGCTAAAGTGAGTGGGGTCAATTACTGAGCTGAGTTGTGTTTGTTTGACTGAAGTCAGCAAGATACACGTGTCCCTTTTTTTGTGCCTTTTGTTCTGTTAAACACTCTTCTGGTATGTCAAGAATGTGATTTTTGCCGTGATCTTCTGTTTTGCTTAACCAACTGGGACCATTTATCCAAAGTGTGGAGTTAGTTAACACTTTTGCGTCAGCTCCTCTAGAAGGAATGTCGGCTGGATTACTTTCGCTTGGACAGTAGTGCCACTGATTTGGAGGGGATAAAGTGCGAATTTCATTGACTCTGTTTTGTACAAATGACTTCCACTCCTTATGCTGCTGTTTAATCCAGTACAGAGCAACTTGAGAGTCACTGTAGTAGTCTGATTTGCCCAATTCAACTTCAGGCTCCAAGGCTTGTGTGATGCTCATCATCAGCTTACTGAGCAGTAAGGCTGACAGCAGTTCTAGTCGAGGAATGGTTATTTCTTTTAAGGGTGCCACTCTAGTTTTACAAGCAACGAACTTAGTGTCGCGCACGTGGCCCTGATCAATTGAGATATATACAACAGCTGCATAGGCTACTTTTGATGCATCACAGAAACCCTTGAGAGAAGCCGAGAAAGGTACGTATTGTTTGTCAAAGTAGCACCTGGGAATGGTTATAACTGGTGACTGTTGTAGATCATACACAAGAGCTTGCCAGTTGGAGCGAAATTCAGGAGATAGCAGGTCATCCCACTCTAACCTTGTCTTACAAAGTCCTTGGAATAAAACCTTGAAACGGATGGTGATTGGAGATAGAAAACCGACAGGGTCATAAAATCCACTGGCTACTCCGACAACATTCCTCTTGGAGGGCTTTAACTTGAGCGCCTTGTTTGCGATGTCGCTCAGGTCAAACTCTAACATATCCGTCGATATGTTCCACTGCACTCCTAACACCTTTATTGTCTGTTGTTCAATTAATGCTGTTTCTGTGCTGTTGATTACTTCTTGGAGTGTGATGGAGTTGGTGACAAACTTCCGCAAGTTAAAACCTCCTTCTTTGAGTATAACCTTGGCTTCACTGTACAGTTTGTGTGCACTACTGTCCGACTCCGCACCGAAGGCAACGTCATCCACATACAATGACCGAGATAGTTTCTGCACGGTGTCTGGCTATGCTATGAGGAGTGGTATTGTAGCGTGGCATTCAATAAAAAGGGACTTGAAGTGACTCCAAATGGAACGCGTGCAAAGCGCAGTGTGACTATTTCTGGGTCTGCCTTCATAGGGTCATCGATCCACAGGAATCTAAGCGCATCCCTGTCCCTATCAGCGACTGATATTTGTAGGAATGCTTTCTCTATATCAGCGACCAATGCCACTTTGTGTTTGCGAAGTCGAAGCAAGATGCCCATTATTCACTGATCAAACTTTGGACCAGAGTACAGACAATCATTCAGCGATGGACCAGTTCCTCTAGCTGATGCGTCATACACTACACGTATTTTGGTTGTTTCCTTGTCTGGTCTGAATACTGGATGATGTGGGATGTAGTGTACAACGTCATGACTCTGGTCTTCGGTTTTGCTATGAACCACGTCAACGATTCCGGTAGTGACCTGCTCCTTGATGAGTGCATCATATTTAATGAGAAGATCTTTATTCTGTTTCAAACGATGAAGGAGTCCACGCAGTCTCTGATGACATAGATGATGATTGGTTGGCAGATCAGGGTGTGTCTCTTTCCATGGTAAGCGCACTTCGTACCGTCCATGTTTAAATTCAACGGACTCACTGAAGTCTGTATTGGTTGTCATTGACTCCAAGGGACTCCAACTCCCAGAACTTCCTTAATGTGGAATGCAATTCTTCATTTGTTGGTTGAGCGTTGACCTTTAGTGAGTGACAAGTTGCAATGTTGGTTGCTGATGAGTGCCTTGTTATTGAAGTGTCGGTCAGTGCAGGTCCAGACAGTACCCATCCAAGCTCAGTTTTGATTGCTACAGGACCAGCGTCTCCTCTACGGGTTTCACCAGTTGCTAGGTTCCAGTATTGATCTGACCCAATAAGGATGTCAACTTGAAGGTGCGAGTGTCCATCAGAGTTGTCAGCAAGATCTAGACTCGAGAGGTGGTCAAATTTGTCCTGACAGAGAGACACAGGTTGACAAGAGAGAGGCTTACATATCGTTGGAACAGTAAATAGTATCAACTGCTTAGACTGACCATTCTTCAGTACTACATTGACCTTCACACGTTCACAGACATAGTGACAAGCCCTTTTCGATCCAAAGGTGGAGACATTCATTGTCTGTTTCTTTTCTCGTGTGAGGGAAGCTTCCGGGCTACCTGCTCTGCAACAAAGGATTGTTGACTGCCACTGTCGAGTACAATTCGTACCTGCTGAGATCGTTGCGGTGCTAGAGGGTTGAAAACTTGTGCTTGAGCCGTCTGCAGTAAAACTGTCTGGTTAGCATAGGTCCATAGATTCAGAGAAGAAGAGGGCTTGAACTGAGTGGCTGCTACGTTAATACCTGCTGGTGGTGTATGCTTGCTTGCAACACCACTGTCTGTCCCAGAATTCGATACTAGCGGTCCAGTTTGTGGAGATGGTTCAACATCAGATGCTCCGTGTTTCATGGATCCTGTATTCTTGATACAGATGCTAATATGGTGCTTGCCACCACACGCTGTGCATGTCGCTCGACTGTGGCAATCACGGCTGATGTGACCCCGACGTAGGCAATTAAAACAGCGCCCAGACTTCTGTAGCAGACTTTTCCTGTCTTGTGGTTGTGAAACAACGTTACAAGAGTTGGAAGGATGATTCTGTTGGCAATATGAGCATGATGGGCCGTTATTAGTGTTAGTAAATAATGCTGCGCCCGTTGGTGGTGGTTCTCTGATCATTTTCCTTGGAACCGATGGTGGCAGAAGACTTGTGGTTCTTTCACGTGCTTGTAATTCTTTAGTGATGACCTCCATCATTTTATTCAACTTCCACTCGTCTTCACTAACTTCACGGCTTACGAGTAGTTGCAAGTCGCAAGGGATTTTGCTCATGAAAACTGGCGCAAGTAAGTTGTTATATGATTCAAGAGATACCCCCAGTGTCTTAAGACTCCGTGTATGTTGTTCGACGCTGTCACAAAGTTGTCGCAGTTCTTGAAGATTTCTGAGTGTTGTAACGGCTTCTAGAGTCATAAGGGCATCAATGTGCTTCGCTATAATGCGTTGCTTACTTCCAAAGCGTTTTTCTAGTACTGAGACGGCTTCCTTGTAATTGGCACCTGTGAGCGATAAACCTGATATGGCCTCAAGAGCCGGACGTTGAAGGAACGATCGCAAGTAATTAAACTTTTCAACGTCAGTGAGATTCGTGTTGTCATGTATAGCAGCGCAGTAGGATTCCCAAAATGGTATCCACTCAGTCAATTCTCCGCTGAACGGTTGTATCGTCAGTTTCGGAAGTTTTATTCGGCTTGCACTGCTTGCGGTGTGTGCACCGACCGTAGTCGTAGCGGGATCAACATGAGCTGCTGTCGAAACAGCAGCGGCAGCTGCAGCAGTGTGGCGAGACATGATTCTTTCAATTTTGATTAGAACAGAGTGTATACCTTCTTTAAATTCATCTGCTTGCTCAATTTCCCCAGCAACATCTTCTTCATTTACTATGTCTAGAATCTCACTATCCAACCGGTTCAGGACGTCTAGCTTTTCCGTAAGCTTCAGTTTAATTTGCATCAATTCGTCTATATCGGGAGGATCGTGAGGCAATAGCTCGTCAACACGCTTAATCGATTTCGTGGCTGATCCCCGATGCCCGCCGCGGACGTTTTTTTTTCTAGCAAGTGTGCTCATGGTGGGCAGCGATTGGAGTACACATGTGGTGTGTACGACGAGACTATGATTGTATTTCTGCTCACCGTTTCAAGTTGACAAGAGAGAGTTACGTCTTGAAGAGTAGCGGTACCGTACAATCTTGAGAGAGAGAGAGAGGTTCAAGTCGGGTTTCGGCACCATGTAATGTACGCCGGACCGCTTCGTTCTTGGGGTTTAAAATCTTATTATAATTCACAGGTCATGAATATTACAATGACAATAATGAATATACAACAATTCCTGCTGTATGCATTTTTTTAGTTTTTTTTTTAGCAGAAAACTAAGTTTTAGCTGATTGCTCGACGATCCTTAGGCTTAGCAAGGGCCGAAGGCCCGGTTTAGGACATCCCTCCCGACGATCCTTAGCTAGGGCCGAAGGCCCGGTTTAGGACACCCCTCCCGACGATCCTTAGGCTTACCAATCCTTAGGCTTACGATCCTTAGGTTTAGGACGACCCTTCCGACTTTGCGCAGTTAGGAGAAGGTTTTTTAGGGTTTAGGGTTTGGGTTTAGGGATTACTAGTAGTAGAGAGACTAAGTTGAAAGTGCGTCCATACCGGCATCGTTCAATTTTTGCTTAAAGTGCCGGTACCGGCAATTTAAGGTAAAATTTTTGAATGCCGGTACCGGCACTGTAGACACAGCGGTATGTTTAATGGATGATGTTTTAGTCTTTGCACAGGATGTCAAAGAACATGATGCCAGACCAGACGCAGTTCTACATCGTATCAAGTCATCAGGAGCTACTCTCAATGCTGAGAAGTGCCAGTTCCGACAGACCAAGATAAAGTTCCTAGGACATGTCCTGGATGAGCGAGGAATATCGGCAGACCCTGACAAGACCGCCGCCATAAGAGCACTACATCCTCCCAAGACTGTCTCGGAACTCAGACGTTTCATGGGAATGGTGAACCAGTTAGGAAAATTCCTACCCAACCTAGCTGACACTACACAACCACTGAGAGCTTTACTAAGTTCAAGGAACAGCTGGACCTTGGGACCTGATCAACAGAAAGCGTTTGATCATGTGAAAGCTGAATTGTCTAACCCAACTGTTCTTGCACTCTATTCTCCAGATGCTGAAACTAAGATCTCAGCAGACAGTTCGTCCTACGGGCTGGGAGCAGTCCTTCTACAGAAGAACAAAGACGCATGGAGACCAGTGGCATATGCTTTAAGGTCGTTATCTGAGCCAGAACAAGATACGCCCAAATAGAGAAGGAGGCTCTAGCCGGGACATGGGCTTGTGAGAAATTCTCGGATTATATCCTCGGGAAAAGAAACTGTCTGGAAACTGACAACAAACCACTTGTCTCCCTCCTAGGATCCAAACATTTGGACAGCCTACCTCCATCGCATTCTCAGATTCAGACTGCGACTATCTCGTTTTCTGTACGACATCCAACACATTCCTGGGAAACTGCTGTATACCGCCGACACATTGTCCAGAGATCCTGATACCTCAGAATCTTCAGAAGCCGAGAGTTCTTCGAAAGATGTGGATCGATTTGTAGAGGCGATTGTGTCAGCTATCCCTGCCTCAGAAGAGCAGGTGTCTCACTATCAAACAGCTCAAGAGCAAGATTCTATCTGTGCTAAAGTATTGTTGTACTGCAGAGAAGGCTGGCCAGACAAAGAGAAAAGTGACTCCAGAATTACAACCATATATACTGGGGCGCTAAGCACAAGATCACTGTAGCCTCGTACCCGAGGCTAGATCACTGTCGTGAACAACATACTATTACATGGTTCAAGAATAGTTGTTCCTCTCTCCCTCCAGGAGCAGACACTAAAGAAAGTCCACGAGGGTCACCTTGGTGTACAGAAGTGTCTACTGAGAGCGAGAGTGTCTGTCTGGTGGCCGGGAATCACGACTAGAATCAAGAACTTGATCTACCAATGTCGTAAATGCGTGGAGCACTCCACCCAGCCTCGGGAACCATTGATACCCTCTCAACTCCCTACTTACCCCTGGCAGAAGGTTGGAGCAGACCTGTTCGAGCTGAAAGGAGCCAACTACCTATTGGTAGTAGATTATATACTATTCCAGATATCCAGAGCTGGTGAAATTAACATATCAACCACTTCTCCAAGTATTGTCAAAGCTCTGAAAGGAATATTCGCTCGACACGGGATACCAGAGGTCCTCAGATCGGACAATGGTCCACAGTTTGACTCTGAAGCTATGACAGCTTTTGCCTCTGAGTATGAGTTCTCACATACCACAAGCAGTCCAAGATACCCACAAAGCAACGGGCTGGTCAAGAGATCGATCGACACAATCAAACAGCTTCTCAAGAAGTCAGATGATCCTTTTCTCGCACTCCTTGTCTACAGAACAAGTCCTCTCCAATGGTGTGGATTTAGCCCCTCTGAATTATACTAATGGGATGCAGACTGCGCACTACTCTCCCACAAGTGCAAGAGCTACTCATCCCGAAATGGTCTTATTTATCAGAATTCAGACTCAAAGACAAGCAGCACAAAGATCTCCAGAAAGAGAACTATGACAAATGTCACAAGAGTTTCACCTCTACCAGAACTACCTGATGGTACACCAGTTCTCGCGCAGACTGGAGACACTAGAACCCAGCTACTGTTGTTAAACCGACAGATGCACCAAGATCATATCTGGTACAGACTGATGCTGGCAGTACCCTCCGTCGCAACAGACATCAGCTAGTGACCTTACCAACGACTCCATCTCTTGTTGACCCTCCTAAGCCTAATAAGAAGTTCGTCAGAACAAGCCCCATTATGACAAGGTCTCGTACTCAAGCAAAAGGAAGGGGAGATGTGGAGACACCTTGTCTGAACAGAACTACACCGGTTTTATCATGACCTTGCATTGTGCTTGCACAATAGCGACATTTCATCATTGTACTGTACATAGCTCCTGTGCACTGATCTGAATATTAATATTGATTTGGCTCCACTAAACTTGACTTCTCTTGAGAATTCCACAACTTCAACGGCAGCGCACGTTGCGCTGCTGCTTGGGGTGTTCCCAGCGGCGTAGTAGTTGCTCACGGTGTATAGTTGCTGGTAAACTGACTCCATTATTCATGAAATCCACGAAGCTAAGGATTAATTAAAATACTGATGGGAGACTTGTTATGACGTCACATGCATATGGCGTTGTAGGCCACAGAGAATCAGGTTAACCCTTTAAGCCCTAATGACGCAATTTTGCGTCATACATACTTCAGACAGCATAACTTAATGAAAAAGTGCTAAAATATCCCAAAATTAAGCCAAATTGAAGAATACAAATAACCGCAAAAAATTGACCGGTTTTCGGCACGCCCCCTGCGCTAAACGTATTGGCTTCGGCATTTCTATGGCTTCAGTGCAAATTTCACAACATTTTAGGAAAAACAAAATGGCTGCCAAGAAAATTTGGACATTTAATGGCTTCGGGTGCTCGGAAAACACATTTTTGCGCATTCTCTATGATCTGGGCTACATTTTACATTGACCAAAACCACTGCTATTTGCATGTACTTTTCAGTGGCCAGCCCCAAAGTACTAACTTTGAGCAAAATTTGACGAGGTCGCTGCACTTTATCGGCTTCACTTTCGAAGTGGGAGGGGCATATCGACCGACTTGAGTGTGAGCAATTGCGGCTATTCACTGGCGTAAAAGGATGCAAATTTGAGACCAGTAGCACAAAAGACACACGAGATATTCACGATAGAAGTGGTCAGCATTTACGAGGTTAAAATTTCAGCAAGATAATTTAGTAGTTAAAGGGTTAATGGTGGCAGGAGGATAGCGCGACCCGTCCGGTTTTCTCAACACATGTAAAGCACATAGATTGCTCGATGACGTCAGCGGTTGCTAGGCAACTAGTGTAATAGCCAATCGGAGCGCAGCAAGCGATCTTTCACTGGTTCTGGTACAAGTGAGCTGTAGTAGTGGTGTATGGCATATGTATACATCCTCGTGTGTTATGTAATTCCTCGGGCTTCGCCCTCGGAATTACATAAACATGCACCCTCAGATGTATACACATGCCACCACTACAACCCATGCTACAACTATATTACTTGACTCATGGTTACTGGCCAACTAAGTCACTGAATGCTGTAATAATACATTTCACGAGTATGACGTCATTACAAGCGAACACGAATAGTGACACCAGATTGTCACAGTTAATTATCCCGGTAACATAGTATTAATAATCACTCAGGGACGATGGATTAAATGGATTTAGATCACCGCAGCTGAAACCGATCTTTATAGATGACATTCCGAGAGCATAGCGCGAGGGCGTCTATTTCGACAGAGATTTATAATTACCCGTGCGCAGTATGCGCGAGGGTTACATGTATGCGTTTGTGTCACCGTCTGTGTACGTATATGTGTGTGTGTGTCGTCAAAAAACACGCTTGTTTGCGTCTTATCGCTCGAAAATCTCCACAAAAACACTCTCTGCAGCTTCATACGAATACAAGCATGAGTCAGCGCACGGGTATGCATGTGTTCCATTGAACTCTAGTTAGATATACTTTCTAATGGTCTAATATGGCCACTCCTAACTTGGCCCAAGGGTGACCAGATTACTGGCAGGTTTTAGTGCCAAGACCAGTCCCTCACTCACCTAGTGCTGTTGTGATCCTATCAGCAACATGTCTCAGTGCAGGTTGATCATTCACAGCCTCACACAACTCTCTCACTACTCGTGCTGCTCTGGGCTCAGCCTTAATTTTAATCTCAATAGCATTCAGTAGCTTAGTAGCCATGTCAATATTGTCAGTATGAGTGAGTGAGGTGAGTCTGGTCTTATCAGTATCACTGATCAATCCTTTAGAGTAGAGGACTGGTATCAGTGCAGTTGGACTAGTCCCCATTGCCCTCACTAGTTGATCAAAGTGTTCACGGAACACCTCGTACACAGCAGTGTTGTCATCAGCAACTGCACCAGAGAAGAGAGAGAGAGAGTAGACTCAATGTAACCACTGATCACAGCTACACTCCTCACCTGTCCTAGGGCCCGGGTTCATTTCAATGTCTCCAGACAGCATGAGCTGGGTCTTGCTAACCACATCTTTTGAGTAGAGGGCTGGTATCAGTGTAGCTGGTCTCACTAGGTGATGAGTAGTGTTGCCACTAGCAACTGAAGAGACACTCATCACAGCATATTGAACATGATTATCATCACTCACTTGTCTTCAGGACAGCAGCTGAGCTCACTAAAGATGAAGTGGCAGGTTGAACACTGCAGTAGTTGTGGCTTGTGTTACCAGTGGACAATGTCTTGCTAACCAGACCTTAGTTGTAGAGTACATTGAGTAAATACACTATTATAGCCTGCATGATGGCTGCTTACCTAGTGCTGTGGTAATCGCTGGTATAGAGTAGAGGACTGGTATGATCAGAGTTGAACAAGTCATTGATCTATCATGGAACACCTCCAGCTCATATCCAGTATCATCTGTAGATCAATACAGTACAATAACACTGTAGTACACATTATAGTGAATGACAGGAAGGTTATGTCTTTTATGGAGTTGCTTATAAAACACGAATACTTCCGTACAGAGACTACATTGTGATCTACCTGTTTCACTGTGCAGTAGATCAGCTGGGTTCACTAATATTGTAGCGGCATCACTGATCTTCTGAAGACAGTAGTATCGTGTGGTAGTGTCTACTAACAGTACTAGTAGCGGGATAATGATCAGTACAGTGACCACTAGTTCCATCATGATCGTGCTC
This sequence comes from Haliclona indistincta, assembly GCA_964017065.1. NCBI lineage: Eukaryota > Metazoa > Porifera > Demospongiae > Haplosclerida > Chalinidae > Haliclona > Haliclona indistincta. The sequence continues at coordinate 15,211,408 of OZ024786.1, read as the reverse complement.
AGTGCCAGCAACAGTGACCAATCCTCCACTCCATCAGCTGATGATGCTAACACTAACAGCACTTTAGCTCTAGTCCTGCCGCTTGAACCACCACAATACAGACCAATCCTGGCCCGCCACGTACAGATATCGATCATTGGTGGAGCTGCAATTAAGCGAGGCTATAAGTCAGTAAGCGGGGTCAAAGGTCACAAATTAACTCTTTCCTTACCAGCTGAAGCTCGATGTGGCTTGCTCATCTCCACTTCAGAGTCTCCACTTAGTCTGGCCGCTGCCCCTCCCCGCCTATTGAGTGGGTGGTGGACGGCGTGTAGGGTCTAGCAAACATTACCATTCATCGATTTTATATGAATATTAATCTTGTAATTATTGGAATGATAAGCGGGGTTTCCTCAATGCCATTGTACCGCACGAATTGCCTCAAACTGTGCTGGTTTAAGCGATCTATGCTTGAATCGCGGTAGACTATGTTCGACAGCATCGTCAACAGCGCGACTGTTAGCTTTCACCCACCGTAGCTGTTTTGCCATAGCCTGTAATATTATTCACGATCAAACCCAGCCCATCATCCATGAATATTACTGCTCAAGATCTTGAGCAGTAGAATCTGATTGGTCGGTTGGGAAACTATGAATGGCAATGTTTGCTAGACCCTACACGCCGTCCACCACCCACTCAATAGGCGGGGAGGGGCAGCGGCCAGACTAATCTCCACTGAGATAAGACCCGAGCCAATACAGTTGTTTGCGAAGATCTTGCATAACGGAAGCGAAAGCGGAAGTGTGACGCTGGCCAATCAAATTCACTTTTCGTCACGCGTACAGCTTCAGTTAGTCACGCCTACGTGCGTTTGATTGGCCAATGTCATACTTCCGCTTTCGCTTCCGTTATGCAAGATCTTCGCAAACAACTGTACCTTTACCGTAATTTGCAAGTCAGTTGTCCACTTTTTGAGTTGCTTTTCTATCAAGACGCATGCGCATTGACGAAATGTAAATAGATTTGTACAGTCAAATGCGCATGCGTAGCGTGCTATGGTTGTGAGCTTGAGACAACGGATTTGCAAACTACGGTATAGGACAGGGATCATCCTCTGGAAAGGGTATGGCTAAGTTCACCCATCCTGGTGCCGGAAGTCACGTGGCAAAGGCGTGGTTTGATATGCGCTCCGCACCTAAATAGCCTCGTCTTAGAGCCCAGACTCAGTGCAGTGACTCCAGTGAGCTGATCAGATGAGGGACGTGAGGATGCTCAGCTGGTCTACACAGACAGCAGCAATCATTATCAGGTAACCAAGGGTGGGGTGTTGAGATAGAAATATGTAAATAACGGAACATACTAGTGTATATATTTATAATGTGTATACTGAGTTTATACACAGTTCAATGACTTGTGATTGGTATCTGTAAAGGATTTGACTTGAGGCTTAGTGGTAGTCCATAGTTAAGTGTTACAATCTACATTGCTATCGTAGTGTGTGTCGGGATAGTATAGGAGTTCGATGTGGCTTTGCATGCTTTGTTGAGTACGTAGTAAACAGCTCATCTAGTTATTGTTCACAGTGACAGGATAATGTAGATTCTTAGTTGTTAGTGGCTTATATATACACTTCCCATCGTAGATTTTTGTGATCTGCGACAAAAGTTTACACTGGTATATTGACTGCAGCAAATAGCTCAACATGAGTGCCCATGTATCAGGCATTCCTATATGTACGTCTCAGGTGTTCTTTTTTCTTCTCTGTTGTAGAAAGAAGAACGCTCTTCTCTGTTGTAGAAGAGGGTTTGTAGAGCTACTCTTCTCCCGAGGCAGCTAACGGATTAAAAGACGTTCTGAGCAGCAAATCTATACCCAGAACCACCACCATCAGCTCAGTTGCCTATACAGCAGAGCTTGGTTTTGGTACTGTAGCGGGTGGTATGAAAAGAGGCTAGTCACCAAGTGTACCATAAAGGTTAGCACTGTAGTACATGTAGTATCTTAGTAAGCAGGGTTCGCTCTATCGTTGACTGACAGAGATATATAAAACCAAGGGCGTATAGAGAAAGAGGGCATGCAACCGTCAATCACTCCCGTAGGATAGCGGAATATTATTTTATTGTTACTAAAATTAGAAGTTACGCCCATCAATTACTGACGTAGCAAAAAGTAGGCGGTAACAAATGACGCTTATAATTATTATAATTATTATTTTTTTCAAATCCATGAACCAGCCTACCTACGCCGCGCCTAGGCAACGTGTCCGTCCCGCGATCTCAGGCACAGCGACGCATACCAGTCCTACGCAGGTGTTCTCCTGGCGCCTTTGTCGTCTACGTGTTTGAATAGTGCAATGGCCTCCAGCTTGAAGAATGCGTGACTAGTGTGCCTTCCCTCGCACATTTAGCAACAAGCAATCGTCTAGCGGTTACAGAAAAGGGCGAGCAGCTACTACTGTCACTACGTCGCCGTTTAGATACAGGTGTACTGTACCTGGCTACCTGCACTAGCCATTTCTGCACTCTCCGCATACGCTCTGACGTATGCACTGTATACTAAAAGTATACGGAGTTTAATTGATGTTTATTTTTAGTAACAATAAGTATTTCGCTATCCTACAGAGTGATTGACGGTTGCATGCCCTCTTTCTCTATACGCCCTTGATAAAACCGGCAGCATAAAAGTATTATTGCAGAACAGACAGACCAGCTGACAGAATGCTAGCATGCATAAATAGGCAGATGAGAACAGAGGTGACATGATCACATGATACAATACAAGTTACTTGTAATAAAAATAATGTCTGTCTGACAACATGTCTCTAAATGAAAAGGTCACAACAGTATACACACTATAGCACCCTCTTCAAGCTAGCCTACGGTACATTGAGGTATACGCTTCAGAACTACTCATGTGTGTGATAACTATGATGTCTTTTCACAGAGCAACTGTCAGTGTCCCTGAGGGCTATTGTAAAGAGGAGTCCTGCTGTATAGTGAATAGAAACATCACTCATTCTGTATGTTTTGTAAGATTCTCACGAACAGTGTGTGTGACTGGTGTCTTTCCCCCTCACAGATCTTTTGCCTGTTTGTATTGTCCTATCTTATTTCTCCCTCTTACGTTCGACCATCACTTGTTTGAGGGGGTCGAGACACTCAAAATCTAACTTCACCAACCTGCTTACCACAGATCCAGCCTTGGTGGTGGCTGAAGGGCGGGTCCCTCATTGAGTAATCTGTATTCCCTGGTCATAAATATTAACCTGAACTATTTTCTTTTCATTTTCCTCTCATTTGTACTTCACTGTTGTGCAATCTATTACTTGTATTATTCTCATCGATCAACTGTACATTCAGTCACGTGCTTATTGTACTGTTTATGATTGTTTTAAACTGTCCAATTGTACTTTGCTAATCACTGCATAGATAGAATAATACTAGCATAATTATATTCAAGAACAAAATAAATCTTCAGAGAGTTCAGTCGTAGTTCTGGATGCAATAGATTTCTAAGAAAAAGGAAAAATCAACATTGCTACTCAATGATCAGAGGTCCAAACAAGGGCTTACACTTGGTTTGAGACCGTTGCTCGTGTATAAAAGAAGGATAGGTTTGCTCTGGCGTAGGCAAATCGCTAACCTGACGCTAACTGTAGTAAAGTTCAAAGTTTCGCGCGCGTTGCCTGCCAGATCGGATGCAGACACTCCCCGTTTAGTCACGTGAAAATTTTACTTCCGGCATCAGGATGGGTGAACTTAGCCATACCCCCTCTGGAAACCAGGCCGTGAGTGCCGACTCCAATAGAGGCTTGTAGCACACCCACCTGTACCTACCATGCTTGCTTGTAGCTGGGTAAACTTAGTGTAGATAGGTATATACCCGACCGGCGGCGGTTTCCGCAACCCTGTAGCCTAGCCTATAGTAATACATGTAATTGTATATGTTGCTGCTGCCATCATCTCCAAAGCAGTGCTCCAGTATCGTTCAGACTTTGGTATCAAAGTGCTCTTCAATGTATGCCAATGCTAAATTACTGTGTTGAGTCTCAAGTATATATCACTGATACCACTCACACTCATGCAAAGTAGCTAAAAATGTTAAAAGTTTTACAGGGTAGTGTTCAATGGAAGTTACTAAAAATAACAATGTCAAATAATTATGGCATTATAATTGATTCTTCTTGATCCTGTTGATATTTTGCTGGAGTGGCAGTAATTTGATCATTAGGGAACATCACTGATACTGGTATAATAATAATTGTAATTGTTTGACGTACGTGTCCATGATATGACAATCCGACTCTCTCTCTCTCTCTCTCTCTCTCTCTCTCTCTCTCTCTCTCTCTCTCTCTCTCTCTCTCCAGGGATAGCCCACATGGGGTTATCCAGTATGCTACTGAAGAGCGGGAGGAGCAGATGGGCGTGATCAACTTCTACTGCATGGTGTCCTGAACACCTTCTATTTGCCGACCAAGTAGAGTTCAAGATCGCCGAGCGCAGTTTTGATGGTCTGCAGTACCAGGAGCACATGAACAGAAGAAGCGTGCAACTGTAAACCGCGCGTTAGTGCCAACAGTGTATAATTAGATTCACAGATGTGTGCTCAGAACTTCCATATTTGGAAGTTTTTGTGCTTCATTAAATATTGCACGCTCGTTGCATTGCAATATTCGTTGCATTGCAAACGCTCGTTGCATTGCAAACGTTGCACGCTCCTTCTGTTCATGTGCTCCTGGCAGTACGCTGTGCAGATTAAAGTACTCTCGCGTTTAAATGAGACAAGGATCAAGGTTTTTCATGTGATGTGCATGTGACTGTTACATGATGATCATGTGATACGAGGTCGTTTCTTTGTACTTTGTAGGGATATGTGTCTGTGCTGAAAGAAGGATTTGGATTCATTGAAGTAGAGGAACATGATTGTGAACTATTCACTCACTCACCACTCACTCACTCACACACACCACACACACTCTGTCACTCACACACACTCACTCACCACTCACTCACTCACACACACCACACACACTCTGTCACTCACACACACTCACTCACCACTCACTCACGCACGCACACACACACACACTCTGTCACTCACTCACACACACTCACTCACCACTCACTCACGCACACACACCACACACACTCTGTCACTCACACACACTCACTCACCACTCACTCACTCACACACACCACACACACTCTGTCACTCACACACACTCACTCACCACTCACTCACGCACGCACACACACACACACTCTGTCACTCACTCACACATACTCACTCACCACTCACTCACTCACACACACCACACACACTCTGTCACTCACACACACTCACTCACCACTCACTCACTCACTCACACACACCACACACACTCTGTCACTCACACACACTCACTCACCACTCACTCACGCACGCACACACACACACACTCTGTCACTCACTCACACACACTCACTCACCACTCACTCACGCACACACACACACAAAAAAAAAAGCAAAAAAAAAGCAAAGCCTCTCGCTGCCTATTACAGGTCACGCGTTCCTGGACAAGCCAGGGCACCTGTGCACTAAGCAGGTACGATGTGCCGGTGCTATGAGCACTCCTGGAGCCCGGGCAAGGAACTCGCAGGAGGTACCAACCATGCCTCCCACTGCCGGTGTGGGCACCCTGTAGTCCCACCACTACCATTAGTGGTACAATGAGGCACAGTCAGTGTGCTTTGCTCCCCCAGTACAAGACCAGGTACCCGTTTTACAGATGGGTGGGCTGGTGGGCTGGAGTACTTGTGATGTTTTTTGTTCTTATTTTTCCTCCTGCC
>OZ024786.1:15183101-15203101 GCA_964017065.1 Haliclona indistincta | reverse complement strand
GTATACTTCAAGATATCTCAGTATACTTCTGTATACTGCAAGATATCTCTGTATACCTCTGGATATTTTGTATACTACTCTATTATCTTTGTAGTATGGTTTCATCAGTTACCGTGGTGACGGGGGCATGTACCAGACCATGTTCTTTCACATGAACAATCTTGCAGGTTTGCTCATGAAATTTAGAATCGAGTGTTTAGAAAGTCATACGTTTTCTTGTTTTTTTTTACAGATGGTTGTAGCTTCGATGATCTTCGTGTGGGAGATGAGGTGGAGTTCATGACTGGAGTGAACCAGAAAACCAAGAAAGAGAGCGCTATATACGTCAAAAAACTGAGGTAAGAGGGGGAGGGGGAGGGAGAGAGAGAGAGAGAGAGGGAGGGAGGGAGGGAGGGAGGGAGGGAGGGAGGGAGGGAGGGAGGGAGAGAGAGAGAGAGAGAGAGAGAGAGAGAGAGAGAGAGAGAGAGCAGAGTTCATATTATCTGGTAAGAAAGGGAGGGGCGGAAATGTGTGTTATTATTGACTTCTCATCTTTTTTGTTGCTCAGTGATACTGTTAGACCAGAGAGACTCCTCAATCGTGTTGGTTCCATCAAGTCATCTCTCCTCCCAATGTGAGTATACTGAATCAGTTTAATAACTGACAAGCACAAACATGCAGACTAGCTAGATAATACAGACACAATTAGACATGTTCACATGCTACATTGCTTTGTGGTAAAAAAAATTGGTGATTCGGCAAGCTTTCACACTGCCAAATCTTTGCTTTTTAATGTTACTAAAACACTATGTGAACTAGGCGCTGCTGGGCACCAAAATTATATCAGCTAAAACTGAAAATCCATGTCATTTGCCTATACATGGTATTACAGGTGGTTCAATACTGTTTTGTTTCACTTGTCTCATTCTATGCAGGATTATTGCTCGTCAGCCGAGAGCACCAGACGGGTCACGAGGGTTCCTGCAGTCTCCGTTATCAGACCCCGCCCCTTCACAATGACCACTATCACAACACAGTATAACACAAGACAAATAACAAAGAACAAAAAAGCTGTCACAAACCTTACAATGGATTTAGTAGGATTGTACATGTAATAATTTTGTGTCTCGATATTATTAGCAAGAATTCCTTTAAAAAATTGTTTATAGAAACGCATAATTATGAATACGAATGCAATTAAAATAAGATAATAATCAACTATTCAGAGTAGAAGGAGAATTGAAGTGCTGAATGGTATCGATGCCGTCGTTCTTCCAATTTTATTCGTAACAATAATGATTAATATAAATTTCTATTGTTTGTTGATTGAACTGATACGTACATACATGTACGTACATGAGTGAAAATATTTTATGTGATTGAGCATTTGAAGCTGAAAGGGTCACAAGTATTATCATTAATTCATTGAATAATTAATGGTGATCGGTAACTGAAATTGTAATGTATATGCTAATGCAAGGAAGACCCTTCTGAGTTATTCGTGAGAGAATTGGTCAGTATTTACGAGGTTAAAATTCCAGCAAGATAACTTAGTATTTAAAGGGTTAATTAGTACAAACTTTGTGAGACAGCGTTTACCCAACATTGTGAAGGCAATTTCATTTCCATGCTGTATCGTAACCTACTTCTACGTTGAAAGATAAACAAACAAACAATCTCGAAAGAGTTCAATAACACTCAGATCTATGCATACATGTATCAGACGACATATTATGACTCCAAAAGGTCTCATCAGGAGCATGAAATACAAAAGTGCTTTAAGTTCTGGTCAGTGAGTATGAGACATTATTTTAGGAACTGCCATTACTGCCTGTTCCCCACACGACTTAGCCTCCACGCGCAGAGCACTTGCTCAGCTCGGCACACTTCAGCGAGTGGTTCTACACGTTCAGCGAGCACTCTCGACAGGGCAGACTACGTAGTCCGCACTCCTGGAACAACTCCAGGCAGTGCACGAGTGCAATTTGAATGCACATAAACACTCGAATAAACATGATAATTACAAACACAACCAACCAGCACTTGTATGCACTAAATAGCCAAAACAACCAAACAATAATTATCTATGAATACGGTCTGAACGTTCCAATTCGTCGTCATATTGTATATGTAACCTTTGCTGTAATGGTAGCAGCTCCCGATACCTTGCATACGATTGTTAATGTTTTCTCATTAAACACATCTGGTGAAACTGTGACATCAATGTTCCATGAAGACTGATCTGCTCTACTAGTAGAAATAGTATTGGTCTCATTGGTGGCAAACATTATTGGTTCTGACAGTTTTTTTTGACCATACGTTGCATCGACAGTAAGTCTACAATCTTCTATACGTATTGGTGGAAACAATACCGGTAGCTCGCCTGCTACTAATGACACTTTGATTGTTGTCGTATATACAGATGCGAACACGGTATCATTACCTCTTGGTACTTTAGAATCAGGAGCTGGTGTAAATTTGAGCGAAGGTTGACCAACTGCATGCAGACGACGTAACTGAGAATTCTCTCTCACAAAGTGTGACCCAATGTGTACTGTCCTCTTTAGACTAGTCTCGTCTCCATGAGTATTCTTCAATCGTTCCATCAGTTTGATAGCCTGGGTTGCCATGGCTGCGTAGGTTGAATCAGTTGTACACTTGTGCATGTGGTCAGCAAATCTAGTGAAGCTGTCTAGTTGAGCCAGACTGACCTCCATCATCTCCTTCTGTGACCAGATCTCCTTCACTCCTTGTGACACATTCTGGAGAGCTTCATTCCTCTGTGCCTCTGCTGATGCTACGATACCATCAAACATTGTGTTCACTTTAGTCTTTACTAGCTCAATATGCTCTAGTTCTGCACACTCAGCCTTGACAGCCTTCCCTAAATGCTCGCTAAACTCTTGTCTCTTCTTCACAACTAACCTAGCCAACTTCTGCATATTGGTCTTCAAGTTTGTGCATGCCTCTTCAATCAAGCAATACTTGTGTTGCACATGTGGTCCTAACAGCAGACAATCTGAACAAACAAGCTCAGAACAACCAGTGCACACAAACTTCAATCTCTCGTTGCCATGCCTTAAGCAATTGGAAAACACTGAATCACCATCATTATGTTTAGCAGATGAATTACTCGAAATTTGCTCTATATGATGCCTTCGCAAACCAGCAATCTTCTTGTGTAAGGACACACATTGTTGGCAGATCATTGCATCGCATTCCTCACACCAAGCAACCACTGATCCGGCCTGTTCCCCACACGACTTACACTCGACTAGCTGGTGTGGTCCACCATTGTCCTCTCGTTGCTGCTGTAGTCTCTTGAGTGGTAGTTCTTGTAGAGCATATTGGTTCACAGGCAGTAGCCCCGCCCCCTCGCTTAGCTCGTGATTAGCGCGGCACACGGGACACTTCAGTGAGTGGTTCTCCTCGTTCAGTGAGCGCTGTATACACTCTCGACAGAACGTGTGTAGACAGGGCAGACTCCGCGGGTCCTGGAACAACTCCAGACAGATACCACACTTCAAGTCGCATGAGTCGTCGCCACCAATATAGATAATGTCGCCACGAAGTACCGCCATTCGCGCCGCATGGATGTCGGACGGTATATAACCACACCTTTAAGGCGTGGTCTGGTTATCAGCGTGTAGTGAATTGACTAATGTACACAACAGTATTGCTACTCTCTCTGAAATAGTACAAACACTGCTAGTCCTCCCAGCAGCACATACTGTAGGATGGAGAAAAAAGAAAAATTGTTAAAAAACAAAAAATAATGCAACTGACATAAACATGGCAGGCTGAGCAGGCTACAAATCGAAATTTTATTGTTGCATGCAGAGCGATGATGATGCTGACAGTCTGAGTTGTCCATATGTTGCGTTGACAGTAAGTTTAATCTTCTGTAAGTATCGGTGGAAACAATACTGATACTGCATGAGCTGTGAAAAGAGGGATGCCACATATGAACTGCGGGTTGCACTGTGTGCTCACCTTCTTTCTACTGCGCTCCGCTGTCCAATGCATACGAGGAACCAGTCTGCCTTCCATAGACCTGACTATAGTACACACGTGGACTATGCCCTATCCTTATCTCATTTCACTGACTAAAAACACATTTCTTTATCATATATTTTGCCTTCATATCATTCATTCTGCATTGCATTCTTGCTTACATTATGTACAAGGATAAAAATACTGATAGCTTGCCTGCTACTAACGACACTTTGATTGTTGCTGTACATTCATTTGGGAGTTTTGTTATGGTACTTCTTGGTAATCTAGAATCAGGAGCTGGTGTAAACTTGAGCGAAGGTTGACCCACTGTATGCAGACGAGGCAACTGAGAATTTTCTCTCACAAAGTGTGACCCAATGTGCACTGTCTGCTTTAGACTAGCCTCATGTCCATGAGTAATCTTCAATCGTTCAACCAGTTTGATAGCCTGGGTTGCCATGGCTGCGTAGGTTGAATCAGTCGTCGTGCACTTGTGGGTCTTCTCAGCACTGAAGCTGTCTAGTTGAGCCAGACTGACCTCCATCATCTCCTTCCGTGACCAGATCTCCTTAATTCACTCCATGTGACACACTCTGGAGAGCTTCATTCCTCTGTGCCTCTACTGATGCTGCGATACCATCAAACATTGTGTTCACTTTAGTCTTTACTAGCTCAACATATGTTCTAGTTCCTCACGTTCAGCCTTGACGGCCTTCTCTAATGAATTATCAAGAGGATGCTTGGATCTGACGGTGCTCTATTGCAAATGCAAGTTGGTGCCTCAACTCATCCATCGAGAATGACTGAGGAGAAATGTTTACAACTCCTTAATTGTACTATTTGATATTGTCACAATGTTGTCATTATTGCTAGCACTCACACCAATGTTAGTATATACAAACAGACTACAACTCAAATTTGACAACAATTAATGACCACATTTACGAACAGTACGTGGTGTTGTCTCTGTGCATTACCTATGCTGATCACACTACTTTGTATGTACAGAGTGGTTCTATACTGGTACGCCAGCTGGTGCACAGTTCAACAGTTTTTCACCTGTCTCACAATCTGTGTAGGATTATTGCTCGTCACCCGAGAGCACCTGATAGAACACGAGGGTTCCTGCAGTCTCCCCGCCCCTTCACAGTGACCACCATCACACACATTACAAACCATGGTGGTCAAATGACTAAGCAACTTACAATTGTTGTTGATTGAACTGATAAGTAAATGAGTGAAAATATTTTTATGTGATTGAGAATAAGTTTATTTGCAGTTAAAAAGTCACAAGTATTTTCAGTAAATCAGTGAATAATTAATGGTGATTGATAACTGAAATTGTAATATATGCTAATGCAAGGTAGCCCTTTCTGAGCTCTTGCTTCATTGATCATTGTTGCTGTTGACTGAAAAGCATGGCGTGGCTGATGTATTTGCTGTATCTGAGCTTCCGAAAGTAAATATTTTTTATCAACATAATACAAGTAGTGTAATTCCTTGAGCTGACTATCTTCCAGAGACAATAAAAGGGTTTTTATTCCAGCCTCCACATCATTCAACCACTCATTTAATTCCGTGCAGTCCCACAGCATGCTCAATGCTAACTCTAGTCTTTTCAATGTACTCCTATTGACATGCTCTCCAATCTTTTTTAGTGTGCTGCCTGGTTGCACGGACGACCAGTACAGTCTTAAGTCCTCCAAAGAGCTGTTAGCAGCAAGAGCTGCTACTAGTGACAATGCTCCCTCATCTGTTGAAGCCATTCCACCAACCCTTACTGCCTTTATAGTTGTTTTCTGCAGAGCACTGGCAATGCAACTGGCACTAATGTTGTTGTCGATAATATTCAAAACTGCTCCTTTGTTTACCTCCACAGCATGCTTGGAGAGCTCTCCCATCATTAGATCAAATGAGTGGTCGTCAATATTGCAACTAGAAAGGTTCACAGTTAGTTCAGTATTTCTTCTAAGAACAGATCCAAGAAAATATCCAACAGACAAGCAATCTGATGGACTCAAAGTGAGTTCAACAAGATGCACACTACCATTTCGAGTAATTTCCTCATACAATGATGGATCACTGATTTGAGCCTCGAACAAGCACCTTATTCCACTAAGCAAAGAAATCTGGGAGGACCTAACGTAACTACTTGTGATGATATTGCGAACACCTCGATTGGTGAGCTTGGTGAACCCAGCATAGAACTGTAGTACAGCAACAAACCGAGGATTGCCACGTAGTGTTGTAAACACTCTCACTTGTTCGTCATTTCTCATTCGCGAGATACGGTAGGCAGCAAGCATTTCTTGGATTGAGAGATGAACAAAGTTGTACGAGATTGCTTTGCTGTTAGTTCCTACCCACTGGACCCTCTGCAGCACTCCCATGGCAGGGAGATCCTGCTGTGAACATGAAGTTGGTCGAATTTTAGATAAGAATTTATGCCAACTGCTTTTAGGCAAGATAGATGGAAGCTCATCTTGTGTGAAGACGATTTTGTTCTTCACCACACCCTCGTATGCTAGTGTGCTGATGAGCTTTAGCTGTTTCTTAAGGTCACGAGGGAGAGAATCAAGTGAGGTTATTTGACGAAGATTGTGTTTTGGCAGACGAGTGTTCACTTCACGAGCAATGCAGCTCAACAGTAGCTCATGGAACATCTCAAAGTGGGTGGTAGGTAGTGTACGGTCACGTTGCAGATATAGAAGTGTAAGAATGGCAGCATTCAGTGGTATGTAACAGCTGCTTTCAATGGCTGGGTAGTTGGCTAAATGATCCTCTATGCTCTCGAGGGCCTCTATGCTGAACTCCACAGACTCGGGCTTCCCTTCTCCATCTTAGGAGAACTGCAGAGTCGTGAACTCACTTTAGAGTCGTCTGCCTGGACAGTTCGGCGCTCCAAATCGGGAGTTTCTGTTAGCCTCTATTGGCCATGCGCTCGTCCTGGCGAGACACGTGCTCCTTCCGCATGGCAGCCCAAGCGACAGGCTACAAAGGCACCCCGAAAGAACAAGAGAAAACAAAAGAACAAGGCTAAGAAATCTCTTCAGCCACCAACCAACACTCAACCTGTTACTGGCGCGGGCAATGCCGTCGATGACAAACAGCCAGAGGAGGAGCAGGTTGAACTTGGAGTGGATCTCTGCTCGTGTCCTACAGTAGAGTATCAGGAGAAGGACGGTACCCCAGGAGTGTCTTACAAAGATCAAAGTGGTGATAGTGGATGGATTAAAGTCCGGGGGCGCCGCAATCGAAAGCCAAGTGATAAACCACCCTCTCCTAGACGACGAACTACGCCGTCCTCTACTAATGAGCAGTCTGACACTGACTCTAGCACTGAAGATCTGGTTGTCCCTCCTTCATCAATAGTTAAGTTTGTTCCATTTGATGGCCAACCAGGTCTTCACATCTCCTCCTCGAGAACTAGATCCTGGACTCCAATTGCTACTAGGACTAGATCACGTTTTAAAAATAAATAGTTTTATGTTTGTTTTTGTTAAGGCCCCTAGCAGATCTTGTTATTGGTCCTTCAGTGCTACCACCAACCTTATTACTTACTCTCACTTTCATTCCTCTGTATGCACTGTAAAGTTGAAATAATAATAATAATAATAATAATGATCTTTCAGTTTACAGCACTCATCTTCTAGTATCGTAGAGGATAGCTGAGTAGACAGTGCTTCATGAAAATATTCATGAATTCTCTCTTTTGTGAAGCCAAGAATCTCAACTCTCTTCACATTTGGTCTGTTGTGCAGGTCTACGGAGGAGTCAGGGCGAGAGGTGATGAGGATGGTAGTGTTGGATGAAACAGAATGAAGAAGATTGCCAAGAAACGAATTATCTGTAGGATGCTTAGGATCTGGAGGTGCTCGAAGGCAAGCCGGTCCCTCATCCCACCCATCGAGAATGAGAAGAAATTTCAAATCAGCCTGCACTAGTTGGGCCATGTCTGTCACGATCTCAGCAATGCCTTCCCCTCCATTGCTAGCTAAGAGAAGAAGCTGGTGTAAATCCAAGTCCATCCCAGCTGAATGAACAGCTGGGTGACGCAGGTGAACGAGAGCTACCAGATCAAACATGGCCAGGTTACCTTGAGCCCATTTCTGACAGTAGTAGTATGCTAGAGTGCTCTTGCCTGACCTAAATGCTCCCTCTACCAGAATCACCAATGGCCGATGAACACTCCCAAAGATGCCTTCATTAAAGATGTTATTCATATCTACCGGCACCTTACTAGCCATGAGTGGCTCTACCTCTCCCTTGACTCTGTGCTCGATCAGCTCGTCTGATTCACGAGTGTGCCGTGTTCCCTTCTCGTTAGTCATAGCTAGTTTGACATGCTTACAGTTAGGTAATGAGAGCCAGGTTGTGGGTGGAGTTTGATAGACCCTTCTGACAGTATCCAAATACACAGTGAGCTGAGTAGGATCTGTAAAAAATATGTGAGGTAGTGCTGAGGTAGTGTGATTAATAGCCACATCCAGGCCACATCTGATAATAATGTGCAATACAGGGAAGCCCTGTATAGCTGTTACCACAGGCTAGCCACACATTTAATTATCCATGCATTGACCATGACATCCAGTAGTACAATAGCTAAATAGGGGTTGGTAGAAGAATACATTTTTTATAGTAAGATCCCTAGTTATTATGGGTCTTTTTTATGTACATCTGATCCCTAGTATTATGGGACCTTTTTATGTACAAAAGTTCCTATATTATATGGGACCTTTTTATGTACTCTGCTCCCTAATATATATGGGACTGTTTTATGTACAGTGCCTCCTTTATATGGGACTTTTTTATGTACAATTACTCAATTGTGATTAAGGATTCAACCCATGCTCCACCCACCTACATAAAAAGGTCCCATATAAGATAGATCATGAAACACTCTTATGGGACAATTTTATGTACAGTGCATGTTCGACTACAATGAATGCAGTTCTAGGCTCCACCCACCTACATAAAAAGGCCCCATATAAGATAGATCATGAAACACTCTTATGGGACAATTTTATGTACAGTGCATTATTCTACACTCTATGCAGATCTGCACTGTTCTTGGCTCCACCCACCTAACCCAAGTTGACAAGGAAGCATTAGAATGGAACGATTTATGTATGGTGTGTCACAGCTAGCTGAGTCACAACTTCACTGGTCCAGTCTTCGATCAACTCTGCATAAAATTATTATCTGTCATTACTATAGTCTATAATTAATATAAACTGTGAAGCCGCTTTAGTTATGCTATTATGAAGTGTAAGTTTAGTTGAGCAAATTGCATGCTTATAGTTACTGCAGACAATGATATTACATCACTTTCTGTATAGGGGTAGTGGTTGCGCGAGTGAGAATGTCAAAAATGACTACAATTGCTTATGGATCAGCAGTACGAGCATTGGTTGAATGCTGTGATAGAGAAAATGGTGGAGATCTTGTTGATAACCTTAAGGGTGTCATAGTGGACTGGAGTAGTGCACAAGTTAATGGAATTAAGTTTGCATTTGGAGAGAGGAGAGCTGAAGAGTTACTACGTGGTTGCCAGGTAAGTTTCAAATAAGGGGGTACACAAGTTATAATCATGTAATATATAGCTATATAGTTTGATTTGGATCTGATTATGAGTTCCTATTTTATATACAGCATCTATATATATTGCTAGTTTGCACCATGGAAGTTCAAACTGTATTGTTTGTATTGCTATGAGTCTCAGCAAGTTGTCGAATTAAGTGATGTTCGTTAAGAGAGATTCCACAGTACTTACACTTTTGTATACCTTATGTACAGGTGCATTTTATGCGAGCCCTGATGAGAGTATGTGACAAGGTGTGTACGACACAGCAGCAAAAGACTGTGTTTCAAAAGTTGGGGTCCATGATTACCAAAGAGCACAGTGAAGAATTGGTGTTGTTGTATTTTAATGTGTTGTCGGGAGACCAGCAATTGGAAGCACTACCTGCTGATGTAATTGTATCACTGCCATTTGTGAGTGATATTGAAACAAGCCAATGGAAGGCAGCAGCATCCTGGGTCAAGTGGTGGACCAAGCCATCACATTTGAGTATGTCAATTATCTATACTTTTAACAAACACAAAATAACGACTCAATAAATAATTTACATACATAAAACAGAACTTACAAAAGCGTATTCTCTCTTTATAGAAATGCTATCCCCAGCATTTAGCTGTGCCTATGGGAGGCAATGCCAGCTGATACTAATGGAGTAGAGTCATTAAATAAGTCTTCAATTGACAAGTCAAATAGATCCAAAACCCTCGAGTCTTGTTTGGACTTCACTTATCGTCAAGATAAAAAGATGACCTTCGAGCATTTGTTTGTTTATAGCGGCTTGCCAATATCATTCCAGAAGAAAACTGTTGAATCAATCAAGCGAACTACTGCAAAGCAAAACAAAGCCAGGAGGAAGAGAATTTTGGCTGAGGTGAATGAAGATGAAGATGATATTGGATTGAAAGGTATACTATTAGCAGTATATCTTGACTTTGTGTTAATGTAATTTTTATTGTTATTGTATAGCGGCACATGTGAAGAAAAAGAAGGCTCGTGATCCTGACAATGATGACTTTGTCAGCAAAGAGAACAAAGGTTAGAGCATGCACTTAATGATAGTCTATAACAATAACTACAATAAATAATTGTTAGGTACATCAAGGCAGAGAAAGTCAAAACAGACGTCGACAAAAGGTACCATTCTTAATAGGTGCATGCCTATGATGATTACTTCAATACTTTGTATAAATAGGAAAATCACGTGCACCCCTCAGTTTCTTTGGCAGAACTGTCAAGGTTTATTTCGATGATGGTGAATGGTACAAGGGAATAATAATAGGAAAGGATCCAACTACTCAGAAGTGGATCACACGGTTTGAAGACAATACTGAACAGTATACTGAAGATCCATCAACGGACAAGGACTATAAGCTATTGTAAACTCACTTCATCAATCTCTCACAACTCAGTAGGCCAGTTTATTGTTTGCCACTCAAATTCAGTAAATTCAGTACATTCACTAATTCAGTGATCGAACATCACATCATCAATCATGATTCAAATTCAATATAACCGATCATATATTATCACACTATTCAATTCAGTATCAATTGAGATTCATGTGCACCAAATTAAAGATAAAATTGTTCCATAGTGTATTGGGTGGTGGGTGGAGCCAAGAACAGTGCAGATCTGCATAGTGTGTAGAATAATGCACTGTACATAAAATTGTCCCATAAGAGTGTTTCATGATCTATCTTATATGGGGCCTTTTTATGTAGGTGGGTGGAGCCTAGAACTGCATTCATTGTAGTCGAACATGCACTGTACATAAAATTGTCCCATAAGAGTGTTTCATGATCTATCTTATATGGGACCTTTTTATGTAGGTGGGTGGAGCATGGGTTGAATCCTTAATCACAATTGAGTAATTGTACATAAAAAAGTCCCATATAAAGGAGGCACTGTACATAAAACAGTCCCATATATATTAGGGAGCAGAGTACATAAAAAGGTCCCATATAATATAGGAACTTTTGTACATAAAAAGGTCCCATAATACTAGGGATCAGATGTACATAAAAAAGACCCATAATAACTAGGGATCTTACTATAAAAAATGTATTCTTCTACCAACCCGCTAAATAGGAATGATAGAGTATCCTTAATGAAAGATAAAGTGGCGTGCGTACCACCATGGAGCCCACTTATTACGTCGCTCTCTCATTATGCGCTCCTGGTACCACATGTGTGTCATGATCAGTGAAGCAGGCGTGAGTATAGAAACGTACTACCTCCCGTTAAACTGTCTGCTACAGATACATTGAGCTCACCTGATGTATACTGCAGGGGCCTGGCAATACGAGCCGCACCTAGTTGCTGAGTATGGTTAATACCAGTCTCGTTTGGTGCTGCCGCTGTAACAGTAAAGAATAAAATTAATGGTAGTTGTGAAAATCAGTACAGATCTTACTGCTTTGTTCTAAGATAAGATTAAAGGCAAGCTCTTTATTTCTCTTCTTGATGATGGCGACCAGTGCCTCGAACAAGTGTGGAGACAGTTCATGAGCCAGACGAGTCATAACTTCAGCAGTGAGGGCTGCTATCTTTTCTTGAGGAGCTCTACCAGTGACAGCAATGGCGCTCTGGTAGATAGGAAAGGTAATCAGGCTGGCCTGGAGGAGGTCGTCAGCATATGTTGATAGATCACTAGGTGCGATACACTGGTTGATATCAGCGATATGACGAGCTAGTATTGCGGAAAATGTCAGAGAGACTGCCATTGTGCAGAACAAATCATCAAGTACATGTACGTAGCCGAATTAGGAACTGTCTAATTTTTCGGCGCTCCGACACTGCACTGCAGCTCGTCTCCAGACCAGGTCGCTGGACTAAAGGTTTGTTTGCATTGTGAGAAGCATATCACCATGTCAATGATAAACAAGAAATTAAAAAGATTTCTATCGAAATCAAAAGGATGTAGTGATGAAGAAATCTACCACTGGTTCACAATGTAAATCAACAAGGAACAAGCATAGAATGGTAACACGATTGACTTGCTAACAGACCATAGATCCCTACATCAGTGGCTGCTGTGGCCAGACTATAGCTAGTAAGCTATTTACTGTTGACTGACACTTTCAATAGAATTCAGCTTGTGACAAAATATTGATCTTATGTACAGCCACTGATGTAGGGATCTATGGTCTGTTAGCAAGTCAATCGTGTTACCATTCTATGCTTGTTCCTTGTTGATTTACATTGTGAACCAGTGGTAGATTTCTTCATCACTACATCCTTTTGATTTCGATAGAAATCTTTTTAATTTCTTGTTTGTGTCCTTTTTTCTTTTTAGTGAAGTCCAGTTCAATATCATGCATGTACGGAGAAGTCTTTGTTTCCACCATTAGTTTAGTATTCCTGTTGTTGATGGCTTTTCTTAAACTTGTAGCTAAAATTGTTAAGCTGTACGTATCAGGTCTGCCTAGTCGCCTACGCATGCATGCAGTGCATACGAGCCCCGCCCACACTTATTTGTAGATGGTTATAATTATCTGGCAAGTGCAGAATGGCGATCCTACATGAGCTTACCGTTCTTCGAAGACTCCAGACAAATGCCGGGTGTGTGTTCTCCGTGATAGTGATCTACACGGCGCAGCTATACTTTAGCTCCTTGGTCACGTGCGCTACCCATTGCTTGGTCACGTGCGTATTGCGCAATCACAATAATGGCGTCTAACACTAAGCTGACAATGGATCACGATCGAGAAATCGCGGAACTTAGATCGCCGTTACGCTAAAAACAAAGCTCAAAAGGCACATGCCAGGAGAATTTCACGACTGTTCGTGGATGTTTTGGTCTCGGCACTGCTCGCGTAAAGGCGCTAGGCGAGTGGAAGAAAGAAGAATAATAAGAAGAAAACGAAGATGACGAAACTCGATTTTCACCGTTTCCAGGTTCGTCACTTTAGTAACAATCTCCAGCAATCTCCTTGCTACTGTAAGATGGGGCAACGCCAGATAGCAGATTTAAGTGTCTAAAGACGTATAAAATTCAACACCAGGCGAAATATCAGCGTTTGAACGCTAATACATTGTATGTAGCCGCCATCTTGTTTTCTCGTTCATCCCTACATAGGGAGTCACTACCGTGCCTCCCTAATAGGCAGACACCTCCAATAATTGGGGGTGAGTATCGAGTTATTATTAAATTTGTGCCGGAAGACTGTGACGCGACATCCGTACCAGTAACTAGTCTGATATGTGCATGTGATTGGAGGAAGCAAAACTGTTTCTCTTTGGTACGGTAAACCACCCAGTGCACAAACACAAGTCTTTCTATGGAAACTGCACGTTTCTCTGTGATACGGCAAAAGCTCCAGTAACACAAAATTGATAGCAACTAATCTATTATGACGCGGACATTAAGAATCTGATAATTATGCGATTTTCTCATTATCTGGTGAACCCGGTCGCTTGCCTCATAGATAGAGTTGGTATAGTACTAAATGATAGCTGCAGAGAAGAATACCGTCGGCTAGCTAGCGAGTCATGCAATAATTTATCAGTTTTCATGAATCGTATCAGGCTGTCAAGAGCAGTTATGTGTATGTCATTACAAGGTTTAAATAGGACTAGCTGCAAAATTTTATGTCTTAGTTCATAAACAATGCAGAAAACATTAATTAATTTTTTATATTATACAAATCCTCAACACCTAAAGGACATGATCCACGTGAAAGCACATGGTGGTGCCTCTGTTCTCCTCACTGCCCTGTGTCACTTTACTAATCTTGTCATCCATGGAAATGTCCCTGATTTTGCAAGACCTCTGTTTTTTGGGGCTAGCTTGACTGCCCTGTCGAAGAAGGATGGTGGTGTCCGCCCAATTGCTGTGGGTCTCACTCTTCGTCGCCTTGTCGCTAAAATTGCAGGCTTTTATCTGAGAGATGACATGGCAGACCTGTTGGCTCCTAAACAGCTAGGTTATGGAGTCAGGGGAGGTGCTGAGGCAGCTGTTCATGCAGCTAGGTTGTACATTCTTGACCTACAACAACATCCCACAGACCACGAGGATCACTTTGTGCTTAAATTAGACTTTCAGAATGCTTTCAATACACTGCGTAGGGATAAGATGTTGCTGGCTGTGCAGATGTTTGCTCCAGATCTTTTTCCCTTGGCATACTCCTCCTATGCCTCTTCATCTCTCTTGTTCTGGGGTGATCAAGTCATTGAATCAGCAGAGGGAGTTCAGCAGGGAGACCCTCTGGGGCCACTTTTGTTCTGCCTCGCGATTCATCCATTGGTTTCAAAGCTGGAGTCTGAGTTTTGTGTTTGGTACCTGGATGATGGCACTATTGGAGGTCCTTCTGGATTGCTCTTTGAAGATCTTCAATCTGTTGTTCATGAGGGAGCGGCCCTTGGATTGTTTCTCAATGAACGAAAGTGTGAGGTGATATGTATTGAAACAGGTTTAATTTCTGGCCCCCCTTCTGTTACTTCACTTATCCCACGAGCTCAGCTAATTCAATCAGGGAGTGCTACTTTGCTGGGATCTTCCATTGGTGATACTGCCTCTATTTCTGATATTCTTTCCAGTAAAACCCAGATTCTCCATGACATGGGTGAGAGGCTGCATTATTTTTCCTCTCAAGATGCATTTCTTCTTCTTAAAAATTCTTTTTCTATTCCTAAAGTTTTGCATCTTCTGAGATCTGCACCAACCTTCCTCTCTGCTGGTCTTGTTGCGTATGACAATGAACAGAGGTCCATTCTGGAATCTATTGCCAATGTTCAGCTTGACAACCGAGCATGGTCTCAGGCTTCTCTTCCCGTTAAGGACGGAGGCTTGGGTGTCCGGAGTGCTGTTGACCTTGCTCCCTCTGCTTACCTTTCCTCCACTTCTGCTACCCGGGACCTGGTGTTTCAAATCCTCCCTCTGCGGTTGAGGTCAGTTCCTGTGCCCTTCAAATCGGTGGCATTGTCCCTTTGGTCTGCAGGTACCAACATGCCTCCCCCTGTTGATGCAGATGCCTACTTGCAAAAGTCTTGGGACAGGAGCAAAATTGATAAGTTGTCCACTGATCTGCTGGAAAGTGCTCCCGACGCTTCCTCACGTGCTCGTCTGTTAGCTGTCTCAGCTCCAGAGTCAGGTGCTTGGCTGAACACATTACCTATTTCTTCTCTGGGTCTGAAGATGGATGATAATACAGTGCGTGTTGCCATGGGTTTGCGTTTGGGTGTTCCCCTTTGTCGTCCACACCCCTGCCATCACTGTGGACAAGAAGTTAGCCATATGGGTGTCCATGGCCTCAGTTGCAGGTTCAGTCAAGGCCGCCACCATCGCCATGGAGCTCTCAACCAGATAATTCATAAGGCTCTTTCGGCAATCCACATTCCTTCTCAATTGGAGCCTGTTGGTCTGTCCCGTAGCGATGGTAAACGACCCGATGGTGCGTCCGTTGTCCCTTGGGAGCGTGGGAGACTACTTGTTTGGGACGTCACGTGTCCTGATACTCTGGCTCCATCCTACCTGTCTGTTGCTTCAAGTGGGGTTGGAGAGGTTGCATATGCTGCTGAGACCCGTAAACACCTAAAATATCAACATCTCGATTGTCATTTTGCTCCAATTGCTATCGAAACAATGGGATCCTATGGTTCACGAACTCTTACTTTTCTGAAGGAGCTGGGGAGGAGAATGAGTCGCTGCCTATTGGAGAGGAATTCATATGTTTATTTGACTCAGCGTTTGTCGGTGGCTGTTCAGAGAGGCAACGCAGCCTCAGTCCTTGGGACTGCTGTCGAGAACTATTTTGTCTTGAATTAAAATCATTATAGATTGTGTAGTAATTTTGTATTATCATTTTGCATTATTTATTCATTAAAAAAAAAAAAAAAAATTATACAAATTAATTTTTTTGTTACAGTAACGTTATAATCAATTTTGCAACAAAAATATATACAACATAAGTATTTTGTCACTTGTGATTACAGTAAACAGCAAGCTAAGAATTTGTGGCAGTTATTTGGAGACCTTGATTGTTGAGGACCAAACAGAACCGTAATTATAAACATACTCTTCAAGACGTAAAAATTCAAGCTGATGACTATCTCCTAGTGACTGCACAAGATCCTTGCGACCAACCGTCACATGAAGTGACCAATCATGATGTATCAATTTAGGGTCCTCTGTTGAAGGCATACTCAGTGCTAGCTCTAGATCCCTGAGTCTGCTCTTTCCGACATACTCTCCTATCTTCATCATTGTGTTGTCTGGATTAGCAGATGACCAGAATAGCCTCAAGTACTCGATCGAGCTGTTATCAACGAGAGTTGCTGCTAGTGACAATGTTCCCTCGTCGGTCACAGTAATTCCACCTACGTATAGCGTCCTGACCATCATGCTTGATTGAAGAGTAGAGGCAATGCAACTATCACTAATCTCGTTACCAGTAATATCCAGAGCTGTCACCTCTTTTGCCCCAGTATGCTGCTTGGAGAGCTCTCCCATCATTAGACCAAACGGATGGTCATTGATACCACAGTATTTATGATTTATTCTTAGTTCTGTAGTCTTCTTGAGAACAAATAGAAACACCTTGTGTAGTTGAGCAAAGAGAGCTGGGAGGACTTGTCATTAGTGAAGTCACTGCCTTTCATAATTCTGCGAACACCTCGATTGGCGAGCTTAGTGAACCCAGCATAGAACTGTAGCACAGTAACAAATCGTGGATTATCTAGTAGTGGTTTAAACACCTTCACTTGGCGATAACTACCCATTTGGGAGATACGATAGGCAGCAAGCATTTCTTGGAACGAGAGATGAACAAAGTTGTACGAGATCGTTTTGCAGCTGGTTCTTGCCCACTGGACCCCCTGCAGCACTCCCATGGCAGGGAGATCCTGGTGTGCAGGTGTGGGCGTGGCTGCTTTCGATGAACTACTGTTAGTCAAGATAGATGGAAGCTCATCTTGAGTGAAGACTATTCTGTTGTCGATCACACCCTCTTATGCTAGTCTCAAAGCACACACAGCGATATTGATTTAGGTTGTACAGAACAATAGGATAGTATGAATAAAGACTTGAGTACTATAATAATCATAAAACATCATGTAGATAACAAATGACATGATCAATGGAGGCGTGTCTATCTTTTCCTAGATGCTTGTAGAACAGCCTCAGACCTATGCAGCAGTACAGGAATGAGACCACTGACTCACTAAGTATAGCATACTAGTCTTACTTGCTTGATTTAGAGAAGAGCTTGTTCCAGTCCACAGTAACCACAGAGCTGGCTGGAGTAGCGCTGCTGGTGCCTCCAGTGTCAGTTAGGAGCTCATCTTCGTGTTTAGACTCTTTATCCAGCGCTAGTCTCTTTGGTATGAACACATGAAACCATGGCTACAATCAAGGGAAGCATAGACAGAGAAAGATGTAAAATCAACCCTATAATTACACGAATAGGATACTAGTACTTTACAAGATCCTTTGGAGCAGCTCCGCCCACTTGCACTCCCACCAATCCGCCCATATTCCCACTCATACACTACTACTATAATATACCTCGTGTAGAGGGCTGAGTTTGTTAGGGGTTAATGCGTACGGCCATTGCTTGAGTCCCCAGTGAACGATAGCTAGTCTCAGATATGAGGTGAAGGAGGAAGAGATGTGATGGAATGAGAGAGCGAGATCCAGCAACCAGATAGAGGAGGAGTGGGTGGAGTCTGGAGAGAGAATAACAGAGAGTCACTCACTGATAGAGCCAGGACACCTATGCACTAAGCGGTGTCTAGCTGCCTCACAGAGGGTCACTGGTAGAACCAGGACACCTGTGCACTAAGCAGTGTCTAGCTGCCTCACAGAGGGTCACTGGTAGAGCCAGGACACCTGTGCACTAAGCAGTGTCTAGCTGCCTCACAGAGGGTCACTGGTAGAACCAGGACACCTGTGCACTAAGCAGTGTCTAGCTGCCTCACAGAGGGTCACTGGTAGAGCCAGGACACCTGTGCACTAAGCAGTGTCTAGCTGCCTCACAGAGGGTCACTGGTAGAGCCAGGACACCTGTGCACTAAGCAGTGTCTAGCTGCCTCACAGAGGGTCACTGGTAGAGCCAGGACATCTGTGCACTAAGCAGTGTCTATAGCTGCCTCACAGAGGGTCGCTGGTAGAGCCAGGACACCTGTGCACTAAGCAGTTGTCATACAAGCTGCAGGGCAATGCGACTCCTGGAACCCAGGATCGAAACTCACAGGAGTGCTTTCCACAGCAGTGTACATACCTTTTCTAGTGACTAGACAGGTATGACCACACGTGGGACAATAGTCAAGAACATGAAATGAGCATGACCCGTCCCAAGATGGCTGCCAAGAGCTGTCACTACTATCACCAGCAGTAGGGCAAAGGTCCATCAGAGAGGGCTCGAATGATAAACAAGTCGAGGAAGGAAGAGGAAGTGAAGTGAGAGAAGAGAGAGGGTTAATATTGATTCTTGCTAGTTCAATAGAATTGCCTGCAGTAAGACAAATGAAGAGCTATGTTGATTTGAGCAACAAAATATCTCTAAAGCTGCATCCGTTCAAATTTAGCTAACAGCTGCAGGTATTTGTGAGCACTGTCCCGCCTGAACCTCTAGTGGTCATGAGACACAGCCAGCTAGTGCTAGTGCAATTCCCAGTACATCCATGCAAGCTACCGACATTTAGCCGGCAATTTTAGTGTACCATTGAACATGTATCGCCATGACAACCGAGCACCATCATGTGTGAGATAAAACTGCTTCAGGTCATCAGGTAGAGGGCAGTTAGACTGATGAGAATAAGGGGTTAAATAAGGAATGCATTGGAAACTGACACGCCCACTTGTTCCCACATGTCGAGTTGAGAGCGAGAAACAGGTTGTGAGCATGTTGCTGTGACGTCACATACGCCAGGAACTGACTCTGCAAAAAGAGAAAAGTCTTTAAAAGTTCTAAACACCCGCTAACACTCAACTGAGGTGATCTTCCAGTCCTGCTAAAAACGTATTACCCGCGCCCGCCATTGCATTGGTACGGTACGCATGCGCAGTGTGAATTTCAGCGAAATTTGAAAAGTAGCGATTTTTAAAATGGCGTCAGAATCGCAACCCACTCGCAACAGCAGTAACTCGGGGTCCTCTTCGCCCGAGCTGCCTTCACAGAGCCGGGGCAGTTCTGTCTCGACGAGTCTACGAGAAGAATACGAAGATTTACTGAGGTACGCGGTGGTAACGCCTGCTATGAACGGTAGAACACCACGACAAAGATCCTCAGCCACGCCCAGTCAAAGACAAACTCCTGGTGTAGTAGCTACGAGAGGTAAGACATTGTATGCGCTGTTTAGACGATGTCATGACGTGTTTGATGCACAGTTGAGCCTCTTGAGCTGGGTGAGGAGGACAGTGAAGATGAGAGTGATTCTGATGCGTCAGCTTCCCCGGATTGTTCAACCACGACTGTGGAGTCACGTGATCCACCTCAGCCAGCTG